>LNAC01000074.1:2516820-2531161 GCA_002007465.1 Ailurus styani
AAAAAAAAAAAAAAAAAAAAAAAAAAAAAAAAAAAAAAAAAAAAGCCTAGGGAAATTGTCTGAGACTAGTATGTGGATTCACTGTTGACCTCTGTCATGAGTAGATGAGATTATACCAAGTGTGAGATCTGACACCTTTAAATAGAGTTGAAACTTTGGAGGAAGGCAAATGTTATCATGAGGTTTCCTTATTCACCCTGATAATCATGGCAGAATGCCTAGGGAATGCTTTGCATTGCTCCCAGGTTGTATTCCAAATTCCTTAGCATTATATACATGAACCTCAATGTCTACTTCTCCAAGCGTTCCTTCTCTGACTTTTCCTTCACTTAGTCCTGAGGCTCTACATTATACCCACAGAACTGTTTGTAATTTCCCAAATATTTCAGGCTCTTATATGCCTCAGGGAATTTGCACCTGCTGTTTCTTCTACATATCATTTACTTGCATTCTTCACCCGATAACTCTTTCTGGCCTTCATGATTCAGTTGAGATGAAGCAACCCCTGAGAAGGCTTGCACCTCTCTTCCTTTATTCTCATTCATGGCACTTCTAACAGGGCTATGAATTGCCTACTTACCTCTCTTTGGACATGAGTGGCACTTTGTGAGCTGAGAATTTCTCATTTACCCTTGTATCTTCAGTTCCTCCCACTGGGAGTGGGTTATAGCAGATGATCAATTAACACTGGTTACTATAAATCTATTTAGTTTTTGATAGTAATCAATCTTCCTTAACTTTTTTAAAAACTTACAATTCTAAAATTTCAGAGGAAATTCCCAGACATCATTATCTCTGCAAACCTACTGTCATTAGAATTCCACAGTGGCACTATTTAAGGGCTGATAAGACAGAAAAAAATGTTAAGTACAGACAAATAATAGAGATTAAGAGACCGTGATTGCTGAAGCTCCTTGATTTGTGTTAAGGATTGTTTTTAACAAAGTTATCAAATTTCCAACACTGACAAAATGTGTGTTTTGAATATAAATCACTTATTTTGGCATGAAAATCTTCACTATTGCCTGCACTTTGGATATTTGGGGGTAAATGGATTTTTCTCCAAAATTAAAACTATGCTCAAAAAATTAAGATTAGTCTAGGTCGGTATTAGGATGTTTTAGTCTACCTTCTCTATCTAATCGATATGATCTGCTGTAGGGTTTACGATTTAATCTAAAATTTTTGTAAGATTATAGAATTAAGAGTATCCTTATTTATCATGTAATCTAACCATCATTGGAAGCTCACATTGCCAAACTTGAGCAATACTGGAGTTTGACCTTAATGGTAGATTAGACCATCCATCTTCTTAGTGTAGTTTTAGTGGCTCAGGATATGATGCTAGACTCATAAATACCATAACACCAGAAAACACAATATTGAGAATCTTGTCCACTGAATTAAAGCAGTGTCTACAGGATTTCCCTATAAAATGCAGTGCTGTTAGGAAAGATAATCATTAGATACCTGGTCTTTCATGTTATCTTCCTTCCTACCGGATCAGTCATAAGGGAGGAAATGTGACACAGAAGAGTGTTGAGTGTAGATGTAGAAACGTGTTCCGAGGAGTTAAGTAGCTTGCCTTAAGTTGACTACCTAGTAAGAACTAAAGTCAAGGTGCAGAGCCAGATTGAATCTCAAAGCCCACACTGTGTTCATTGCATAAACTTGTTTAGAGCAAAGAGTGTTGTTGCTCAGGGCAAGCAGGTAAGGCAGAGGCTCTGTGTGACGTTGGGCAGGGGATAGGAAGGAGATTTTTGGTCACACAGGACAGAGAGCATCAGGAGGAAAAGACCAGAGAAATGGAAAACATGAGCTGTAATTTCAGCCTTTACCATGCTTTTGCCTCTGAAACTTTAGAATTGTAAGTTTTAAAAAAGTTAAGGAAGATTGATTACTATCAAAAACATAATTTATGTTTTCCTATAACTGCTGGTCCAACTTTCTGAAAGCTTTTCCTTTCCTGGGAATTAGAGAACATGGCTACATGCCAAGCCAAGTAGCTCTCCTGTTTAGTTATCCCGAGTTCTCTTCCCTGGCAGAGATACAGTGAGGAGGTGTATTGATTTCGCCTCAGATTTTCATCTCGGTCATTCAACCTATATTCAGGAAGTGGCATTATTTTACTCCTGGAGGCAGAGAGACACTGTCAGTCTCTCCCTGGAGGACAGTTGACTAAGTGCAGAGAGACTGTTTGTTGGCATCCCTTCCCTTGTCTGCGTCTGTTTTACATAACAGCATGCCACAGCTCTTCAAGGAACAATGCTAGACACTGCCCTGGTTTCCCTTCTTGTGACATGTAGGGAGGAAACATCAGTACTTGCAAAATGCTGTTGTTCCAAGCTCAGCTCCCAGCTGGCAGATAATCAATTTTCTCCAATGCACAGTTACTTTCTCTCCTCTCCTCTCCTCTCCCTGTTAGACCACATTACACATGGTAACGTGCACTGAGAACTTCCAGTTCTCTGGGAGGAAGATTGAGAAGTAAGGGCTTCACTTTCTTCATTTCTAAGATGCAGGTATTAGACAAGTTGTTATCTAGAATTGCATATTTCTGTGGTTTGGGTTATTGAGTTATTATGTCAGTGCAAACAGCAAAAAATAGGTGTAAAACTTTTAATGAAAATTCACCATGAGAGAATTTCAAATTGAGAATCAAGCAATGGAATTCTCTCTTTTAGATCTGATGCCAACTAATTGTGTGACCCTGGATGTATCATTTTAACTCCGAGCTTCAGTTATAGCTGGATTAGATGATCCTTGAGATTTCTTCTAGTTCTGAAGTCTAAACGATATGCATTCTCTTCTTCTATAAATACATCTTTCATTTACTCTAACGTGATAGTTGTTTAAAGGAATTACTTTAGAACTAGGAGCAAAGGGAATCTGTTTATAGTCTATTCTTTATCACTTTCTTTTCTTAACAAGAATAATGGCCAAACTATATAGAAGAGTGATAAGGGAATGTGGGAAGGTTTATGTTCACCACAGTTAATGTCTTTCTTCAAAAGATGAGCTATAGAAGAAACATTTTGACCTATAGTAATCTGTTATTTTCTTTCGGAGATATTAATTTGGCAACTTTGTGCAAATAGCTAAAAATAAGTAAAGGAATAGGCCTAAAAGACCTTTAAAGTGTAGTCATAAACAAATTTTCACTTTGTCTCTGTATTGCCCAATAATTAAAAGCCTTTGGTGTGTCTTTCCTACTAGAAATGTTCTAGGTTCATTGGATAGTGAGGTCAAAGTGCAGTTGGGGTCTTCAGGCAGACCTTGAGCCCCTCCCATCTGCATATCCAGGTCCAGGCAACTGGGGTCTCTCTCAGTGCAGGTCTTTGGTAGCTCATTTTGGCCAAAGTCATTTTAGGATTGCTATTCTGTACCATAATTTTAGGGTGCTCATAAAATCTTGAACAGTTTTTAAGTTCAAGCACGGTCCCAGTTATGCCACTGAGAAATCAAGGCTCTTATGCATTTCAGACATATCCCATACCACGCTCTACATCATTTTTTAATTTCAGTTTTGAAAGTTAAGTGTCAACATTTCTTTTAAAAGTATCCATCTTCTTTGAAAACAGACCTTCCCCCTACCTTTCATTTCAAGCAATGTTTTCTTCAGCTTTTGTAGAGATGGGTCATACTGCTAATGTTTGAGCACTGTGTGTGTTTATAGGACACTGAACTCTTCACACTCATTGTGGATTTCTCACATGGGTTATTTTGGTCTTCAAAACAATCAAATCAACCTTGATTGAATGACTGTTAGGGCATGATGTTTCCTATTTTCAGTCTGTTCTAGTTCCTTGTACTTGATTATTCTACTCCCATAATGAGCCCCAGTGACACCAAATTTAGCTTTTCTTGTTCCCTCATTGGAGCTATGTGTTAATAGGGGCTGCCTCATGTAATTCCTAAATTGGGCTCATCACATTGTATTGCATTTTTATGATCTTACATGAAGAGAATCTATACTGGAAGTAAAACATACCCACTAAAAATTTTTAGTCTTGAGTCTGCATTAAATGGTAGAATCCATGTTTGTGCAAAAAATGACTGGGGATGTTTGCTTTCCTTACCTTACATTCAGTCAGCATGGCTTTCAGATCATTCTTTATTCAGGTAGATTGAAGTTGATTAATCTGTAATGAAGTAGCTATGAAAATAATTGTATATGTCTACTAAGTACAGTTTAATGCTTTATATTGCTAAAATGTCTTGGTATAATATATTTGATATAATTTAGTATATTTGAGAAGTTTAACCAGTTTCTCTCATTTGTTTTATTTTGGCAATTTTTATCTGGTTTTTGAGGGCTTAATCTTATCCTAAACATACAGGGTTTTTTTTTTAAGCAAAACTTTTTTGCTTCTAACTTGTCTGGCACTTTTCTCTTAAGAAGAATTGCAGAAATACTTGCCATTGATGTTGATGTATAATACAGATGTGTTAATCCAGCAGGGTAGTTCCTGTTCCCTCTCTATTAATTATGTGACTACAATAGGAGTATGTCTTTTTTTTTTTTTAAAGATTTTATTTATTTATTTGACAGAGAGAGAGAGATCACAAGTAGGCAGAGAGGCAGACAGAAAGAGGGGGAAGCAGGCTCCCCGCTGAGCAGAGAGCCCGATGTGGGGCTCGATCCCAGGACCCTGAGATCATGACCTGAGCTGAAGGCAGAGGCTTAACCCACTGAGCCACCCAGGCGCCCCAATAGGAGTATGTCTTAAGTAAGTTTATTTGAGATACACATATTAGTATATCCTTAATTATTAATAAAATTAAAATCTTTTAGCTTTACAAAAAAAAAAAAAGATGAGCTACATGTAAGCTTGGTGAATTTGACATCGGGGAAGATTGCAGATTGTTCACCAAAGACATAAGTTTTAAAACATGACCAAGAGCTTCTTCCCTAGCATTGTAAGGATTAAATATACTAAATATTTAACTTAAAGTAGCTTTTTTCAATTCTTTAATATCATTGAACATTTATAACCTTGAAAACCAGGTTTTATAAAATTTTCCAATCACTTTCATGCTACCAAATCCAATATGTTGTCAAAGAACTGATTGGGCCAAAGAGCCTATAGATTCACGTTAATAAGTTCTGCAAAGTGTGCATCCTTTAGAAACTGCTTGAAAAAAAAAGTGAGGGATTTTTATTCTCCCTGCCAAGAGGGCTGTAGAGGGAAAGCAAGGCACTTCAATTTGCCATTATTTAAACACCAGCTTCCAAGTAGGCTATAATTTTAATGATGTTAACATCAAATTCTTCTTGAAAGATCTCTTGTGATCAGCTCCTAAGAGGTTGTTGCCTCAGTGCTGAGAGAACAATAGTGCTTAGCAAATATCAGCTCTCTACAGTTAATATTATTTTCCCCTTCTTATTTGCAAATCATAAATGCAGTTATTCTGCAGAAAGAATTGGTTAACTCTGAAGTTTATTTAGGAACTCAAGCATGGGAAAGGAGAGAGAACATCTAATTAAATCTTTAATGCATAAAATCATACTTCAATTTTACAACTCACAGTTTAGTTATTCAAATGACAGTATTAATGAAAACATAAAAGCTCTCAGGGGTAAATTGAGATACCTAGCTTCTGGTGAAGGTTCTATGGTGTGACCTTTGGCAAGCTCCAGTATTCCTCAGAGCTTCACTTTATCATCAGGAAAATGAAGAAACTGGCCCGATCTCTAAATTCTCTTTCAGCTATGACACCCTAGGATCAAATCCAAATTCAGCAATGAAAGTACTGAAAATTCCCTGTATGATGAGGCCAAAGACACTTTCAGGTTTGGTGAGCAGAGCATTAAACGATTGTTCTTGATGCTGATTAGACATGGAATACCATCTGTGAAAATAAAGCAAATGCCAATTCAAAAAAAAAAAAAGATTTGGAGGGCGTTTAATAATCTCCTTCATCAATCGTGCAATAGCAAAGTCAGATACGAGGCAGATGCCTACATACCTTGGTTCATATGATCCTTCTCCTGGAACAGTTACTCCTGATGGTCTGTTTTGCTCAAAAAGCACAATTCCTTATCTTCCCTGTGGACAGAGAATGCTGAACATCAACCCCCTGATCTAGACTGTCCTTTATAAAATGAAAGAGAGAAAAGACTCCGTGTGGCAGACAGGTTGACGCTAGAATTCATTCTTTGACCTAGAAATCGAAAAGCCTTGAGGTGTGAATCCCAAATATAATCAGCACAGGGATGTGGTTGTATGCTTTTCTCAAATCTTTATATTATTTTCCCTCATTGCTCAAGTCAGAACAAGGGTTTTTTGGTGGGTAAAAGGAGGTGATTGTGTCTAATAGTTGAGTAGAGGCAGGACACGTGTCACCTCATAAGCTCTGAGTTGCTCTTGAGTGGGCAGTATCGTATATTGAGTACAAGGCGGGCTGACCCCCAGTAGGGGGCATTCTTACATCCCCCCCTATGCTGTGGCCTTCTCATGTCTTTATGTCTGTAAAGGAGTCTTGTCAGGGGAAGGAAAAACAGATTGTTCTGCTCTCTTGTCTTTGACTCCAAGGCCATTACAGTATAAGAAAAGAGGTTCTGTCAGGTGTACAGCTACAGAATTTTTCCATTTAAAACCAGAGGAGAAAGGAATGGGACTAAGCTTTGACTCCCTGACAGGTAGAGAAAAATAGGTGTTTATTGTAGATACAACTCAAAACGAACAGCTCTGATATAAACAAGATTCTCAAGGTCACAAGATCTTCTGAGTTATGTGAAAGCATTAGAAAAAGGAAAAAATAATGGTAATAATGTTCAGTGACATTTATTAAGAACCTACTATGTCTCAGTCCCTGTTCTACACTCAACAGGAATCATTCCACTTTCACCAGAATTCTAGTAAGGAGGGATGACTATTATCCCTATTATTCCATGTGCTAAAACTGAGACTAGACAAGTTAAGTAACCTGCTTAAGGTTATAGATAGAATTAATGTCAAACTAAGAAATCACCAAGTGTTTTTTTTTTGTCATATGTCTCATTTCTTCATTTTTCATAAATTTTAGAGCTGTTGGTGAAATTTAGATATGTTTCAAATATGCAGATTTAAATATCACTAATAATAAATTTAATATTAAAATCATATAACATTTTATATAGTATCCCCACAAAATATATTATCTAAATGAATTAGTTTTATAAAAAAGAAAGGACAGACAGGAAAATGGTTTTACCCAAGATTATATAAGAAGATCATAAACAGGTAGGAATTAGAGCACAGGTCTGCTGACTGAGTCCGGTGCTTTCCCTACCAAAGATATAGGTTGCTTTTTCAGAGAAGTTGAGCTTTTTAGAACCAACTCTATGTAGTTCGATATAATTTACAGGGTTAAAACATATATATATATGTGTGTGTGTGAGCGTATATATATATATTAGTAATGGTTTTTAACAGACATCTTAAAAATTATCTTGAATATCACAAAATGCAAAATTTCCTGGGTGAGAGAATTCCAGCAGGGGGAAGAAAGCTTTAAAATTGAGTGGTTGGGTATAGAGCAAAGAGCAAGTGAGGCCAAGTTTTTAAGCTTATAATTTTGCATAGTATCCCCAGGAGTGATTTGACGTTGTGGGGAACATTTTGTGATTTGACCTTTTCTAACTATTGCCTGCAGTTGCCTGAATTTGGATGTTCTTTTTCCAGCTGCTTTCAAAGCTGTTTTAGAACGCTTGGTATTCTGATAACATTAGGTTTCTCAACTTCTGTGGAGTCTTTTCTTTAAGAAAATGTCAATGCCTGGGTTAGATTAATCAGGTCTGGCTTCAAACACAAAATTATGCTAGGCCCATCAAATGAATACAAATAAGAAATTATAGTGTTTCTACTGACATGGTTATTTCTCCAGAAAATTTTCTGGGTTTGAATTAAAATCATTAATAACATTTTTCTCTTTGCCTGCTGATTTTGAAACCATTTGTAAGATACATTCATAAATCCAACAGATAGAATTCAGATACAATCTTTACTGCTGGTAGCACTGATTTAAAAGATTGGTACTATTTCTCATCCAAATCTAATTTTTGGTATTACCAACTCAGAGGAGAAGTTGGTGTACAAAACCATATACTTGCTTGGAATAGCAGGCTGACAACAATTGAGTACCTAAAGTAGGGACTGGGTGAGACACACTTCTAGATTAACCTCTAAAAATCAGTCCATCGCTTGACTTGGGAAATATTACCAAATGGAGAACAGATGCAAGAAATTATTAGATCGATCCAGTAAAGAAACACCTAAGTGGGCAAGCGTCTCAACTTTGCCTATCAGATAACAGAATGAATGAAGTGGGAGAAAGTCAGAGTGGAATCTCTTCTTTCAAGTACTTTATAAAAGGGTGGAAATTCCCATATTACAGGTGAGGGAAAACAAGGAACTGTGGCTGCCCATGGCCAAAGACTCCATTTGTCATGGACAGGACTTCGGACCATGTCCTTTCATGTTAGGAAATCTTTCTTTCTGCAAGTTGCAAGTGGGATTTCTATTCTTTTCCTCTGTGAAGTGCAGTCTCATCATGTATATGTCAGAATGACAAAATGTAACATATTGACCCCTTTTCTGTGGCTCTGGGATTACAACTCTGACAAATCAGTTATAATCTGCAATTACAAGGAGTAAAAAAACTTGCTTATCTAGCACTTACCTATGTTTGACTGGAAGTAAAAACCTATTTTTCTTAGGATTTCTCAAATATACAGCCATACCTCTATTAAGCCAGTTTAATTTTCTTTTTTTTTTTTTTTAGAAGTTTATTTCTTTTTTTTTTTTTTAGATTTTTTTATTTTTATTTATTTCACAGAGGGAGAGAGATCACAAGGAGGCAGAGAGGCAGGCAGAGAGAGAGAGGGGGAAGCAGGCTCCCCGCTGAGCAGGGAGCCCGACGCGGGCCTCGATCCCAGGACCCTGAGATCATGACCTGAGCCGAAAGCAGAGGCTTTAACCCACTGAGCCACCCAGGCGCCCAAGCCAGTTTAATTTTCTTATCAAAGGTGACAGATTTAACTATACTATGGTATGTGCTTCTTATTGGTCTCCCTCTCCTGAGCTGTTGAAAATACTTCCAGTCAGCAACTTAGAGCCAAGAGAGCAAAGAGTAGAATATGAATTCACATTTTAAAATTTCCCCTGAAATGGGACTTTTCAAAGAGATAAATTAGGAGATCTGGTGGTGTTGTAGTAGTACTCTACATGAGAAGTAACCATACATAAAAGGATATTTTGTCACCTTTGACTACCAAGCCACGTTGATATGTAATAGTCCATGCTTCAGTGTCCTGTTGAACAGAACAGATGATTTTTGTGACACAAATCTGTGAACTATGTTAAAATGACAGTATTAATGATGTTCATGAATACACTGATGTTCATATAAATAAGAATAAGTCTGAATGCTTGACTATTATTCCTGATGGTTGCAGGCAGCCTTTTAACAAAGGATGAAAACATTTCACTCAAGAGGAAGCTTACTTACCACTATCATAGAATACCAATACCAATCTTCTTTGATGGGTCTTTAAGAGGATAAAATTTGTTGATATGGATAAATTCTAGGACCCTTTCTAACCAATTCTCTTTTGGATGTGGGGTACTATTTCTTCTATTCTTATATGAGCCAGAATGATGTTAATAATGTTAGAAAAAACTATAGTACTTTGTAATAATACATAACATGTATACATTGTCTCTGAAAAATTACAAAGCACTTTTCTACCATTGGCAAATGTGATTTTCACAGCAGCCTTAGTAATAGGTATGTTTATCCCTATTTTCCTGGAAGAATTTAAACAACTTATCCTACTTGCTGGACCTTGCTTGGGTCATTACTAGTATTTGAATTCTGGGACTGGATTCTGTGTATTTTCTGCTACCACAACCTATTCTGCCCTGATATAAGACATGTTTAGTGTCTAGTCAGATAGGAATTAGATTTAATTATGCTGAGAAATTGCATTCCCTTTGGATGGATCAAAGTGGCAAATGCTTTCAGCTTTAGATTTCTGAGACAGAGTTAGTTGTTTTACTTATATAAATCCCAAAGTGAATTTATTTGCTACACTGTTGGAATCTGTTAATGGACCCAAAATAATGAATTGTATTTAAAAAGGTCACAATAAGCTAAGAAACTGGTTGCTTCTAAAGCAAGTGAAGAAGAGAAGTGATTTACCCTAGTAAATCTAGTAAAGAGAATTTTCTAGTACAGAAATGCAGAAAACTAAGATATTAGCAAACATGTAGTTTCACTGTGTAAACCTAGAGAAAACTACTAATCTCTGGAGGCTTTACAAATACTAAGCTTCCTGCTATCTAAAGCTATTCTCCAGGAGGACAACTCTAGTATGGCTGTGTTTCCACCCTCCTGAAAGTAATATGCTTATCACATAAGGTTCAAGAGCAAATGAAAGGAATTTTTCTCTTTGTGGTTGGGGCCCCCTGTTATCCAAACCAGCTTTCTATATTAACTACATTCAGTAATTGCTCAACTTCCTGTTTCCCTCCCCCCACCCCTTTTATTTTCATGATCCTAACCACTGGCTTAAAATGAACAGGCTATTTACTACAAAAGGAGTATTGCTTTGGGAGGCAACAGTCGGGGGTCTGCCACTAGGTAGCTCTGTGTCTTTAGATAAAACACCAATCTTCTTTGATGGGTCTTTAAGAGGATAAAATTGACTGGTATGGATAAATTCTAGGACCCTTCTAATGAATTCTCTTTAGGATGTGGAATACTATTTCTTCTATGCTTATATATGCCAGAATGGTGTTACTGATATAGCAGAGATCATGCTATTTTGTAATAATATGTGACATTAATGGGTCTTTTACTATGGGCCAGGAATTATACCAAGCACTTCACATATATTACCTCTTTTTAGTTTAGTTTCACAGTAACCCTGTGAGGTGGGTTTTTTATTATCCCTATTTACAGATAAGGAAGTTGAGACTCAGAGAATTAAGCACTTTTCCCAAATCACACAACCAGTTAGTGACAGAAGTAAGACTTTTAAACCTAGCCAGTCTGACATCACAGCCCTTGTAGCGGGCATTTTTCTTTTAAGATTTATTTACCTGTCAGAGAGAGCATGCACACAAGCAGGGGGAGTGGTGGCAGAGCAGCAGGCAGAGGGAGAGCAGACTCCCCACAGAGCAAGGAGACTGGGGACTCCATCCCAGGACCCTGGGATCATGACCTGAGTGGAAGGCCGATGCTTAGCCCCCTGAGCCACCCAGGCATTCCTGTAGTGGACAGTTTTGATGACTCTGTCCTCCCATCTTCTCTGAGCAGGTGTACCCATCCTCCAGGTGCTATAAGAGGTGGCTGCTGACAGCCCACCACTGTCCCCTTCTCTACAGAATTGCCTTCTACCAAAATAGAACCATCTCAACTAAGAGATTAAGACCACTCCACCACAGGCTACAGAGTGCGAATGATTGCTGCTCTTACCTCAAGGTGGTCCTTACTCGGTGGTACAGTGTGTTCCAGAACCTCCTAGAAGTTCTCCTACTTTTGCTTAGCTTTTTCCCTACTGCCTCACTCCTTTCCTTCTAACAGTTAAACCCCAGTAAGTCACTCATCCTTGCAGGAATTCTTGACTCTACCTCTGCTTCTAGGAAACCTAACTTGAAGAAGCTCCTGATCTTCACCACAGTTCTGTGTTCTCTTTGCTTAGTGGAGAAGTCAGAGGAAGTCTTTAAAAGATTTAGCCTAGAAAAAAATGATAAATTGCACTTTTAATTTTCCATTGTAATTTTTCCAATTGTTATTTTTTTTCCCTGGCCTACACGCTTAAGGAAATAACAGATGAAATAAAAATGGTGACCTTTTGAAACAAAAACACACCTATCTATTAGACTTAAGGTGAAAGACTGATTAATCTCTTTCAGCAGCCAAGTCCCTTGTTCTCTCCTCTCATTAATTGGTCTGGCTGAGAAACTCAAATCACCAATCCATTCTTTAATAAGCACAATGAGATCACTCTGACATAGCAGATTTCCCTTCCCCCCCCTTTTTTTTTCTTGACAAGCAGTTAAGATTGCTAACAGCTCACTGTGACCTTATATTCACATCTCTGGAGATTAAGTTCAGCAAGGTAACCAGTAAAAGTATTTCCAGAAGAAATAATTTCTAATGTGAAGTTTTAATATTTCAAAAGCTCATGTTGATCTCTGCCTTGGTCTTAAATGTAGGGTTCCCCCAGGGTTTTCTTCATTGATTTCTAAGCTAAAACATTTATTAATTTAACAAATAATTGTTGGGGCGCCTGGGTGGCTCAGTGGGTTAAAGCCTCTGCTTTCGGCTCAGGTCATGATCCCAGGGTCCTGGGATCGAGGCCCGCATCGGGCTCTCTGCTCCGCAGGGAGCCTGCCTCCTCCTCTCTCTCTGCCTTCCTCTCTGCCTACTTGTGATCTCTCTCTGTTGAATAAATAAATAAAATCTTTAAAAAAAAAAAAAAATTTGTTGAACTCCTTCTGCGTACCAGGCACTATACTATATGCTGAGAGTAAAATAGCTAACTAAGTATAGCTACTTCTCTTATGGAACTCATAAACTAATTGTAGATTGTAATCTAATATTCACACCAGTCATATTCTTTAAATTGTGACCAGCTCTCTAATTGTCATACCACACTATGAGGTTTTACTGAAGACATTAGATCTATTAAGGACTTCTTTGAGGATGGAATAAATTGACATCTGAAAAAAGAATGGAGTTAAAAGTAAAGATGGAGGTATTAGATTTTGAGCCAAGAGAATAGGTGTGTGAAAAGATCGTAACACAAGAAGTAGCAGGGACATTTAAGGAACCGGAAGAATACCAGTTGGAGTGTGAGAAAATACTATTTAAGATGAGGCTAGAAATGTAGTCAGAGGAAAGACTGTACAAAGTCTTAAAGGACAAGTTAAAGGGTTTTAGTGTATCCCTGTATCAGTGGACACTTACTGAAGGGTTTGGAGGAGTGTATATGTGTGTGACATGAACATAGAAACAGGAGATATTCCTGAAATTGGAGATAACATGGCAAATGTAGACAAAAGAATGAGCAGTACCCCTTAGGAGAATAGAAAGTAAATCAGGTTGGATGGGCATTAAAGGGGGAGATCATAAGCAGTGTGAGATAGAGTGGGGATAGATCAAGGTAAAATGGACCAGAAAAAACATGGTAAGCAGTATGGATTTTATACTGAGAAACTTGAAGGGAATAACACAAGCAGAAGTGCATTTTAGAAAGATTGGTCTAAACTAGCACTGTCCAACTGAGCTTTCTATGGTGAAGTAACTTTTCTGTAATATGTACTCACACAATAAGGTACTCACTAGCCATATGTAGTTACTGAGCACTTGAAATGTCCTTGATGAACTAACTGGAGGGATAGATTTTTAAATTTTATTTAATTTTGTATTTTACTTAAGGTAACTACCATCTTAGCACAAGTCTAGTAATAGTACAGAGTATGTGTGGTAGTGTGGTGGTGCTTGGGACATTTGGAAGTTGGAATGAGGAAAAGGAGATGAGCTAGGAATCTGGGCGAGAGAAGAGATCAGGAAGAATAAAGACAGAAAAATTATACAAGTGTGAAGTGAAAATATTAATTTACTTTGTCTATGTGAAAGGAATAATGAGAAAGGTCTAGGTTAAATTCAGATTACAGACCACCTTCCATGCCAGACTAAGGGGCTTGGACTTTCTGTGAAGAGGAACATAGGTCTCTCTCTTTAAGATTTGCAAAGTTTGGAATTATTTAAGCTGAATTTTCAGAAACGTGCTTGTCAGAAACTTCATTTAATTATGATGTATATGATAAATTAGCATGTATATTTTTTGTTAGAGCCCTTGTGCCATTGAGTAGTGATGCTATAGCCCTATGTCTTTCTTAGTCTGAGGACTCCTTGATGGCAAGTATTAGAGTTTGGCTGTTTTCCCTTCTGACTTCACAGAACCTAGTTGCTGGAAGAATGTTGAATGTAATTCCAGAAAAGTTAATAGGAGCCTCAGACACTGTTGGGAATGGTGGGCAGGTGATGGATGCAGAAACACACGGGAGTGGCATGTACAGAAATTAGCAACTGATTAAACTTGAAAGTTGTTACTTACCCATAATTCTCTAGACTCCATAAACTCAGGGACTGTGATTCTACCCAAGGACTAGGTATTCTACTCATTCTTTTGGGAACACAGCAAACCTAGAGAAAAGCGTGGTGCCAATTAAAAGGCAATATTTACAAAGCATGTGGGGGGCAGTGTTTATTCCAGATACCTTGAAGTTAAATATATGTATGTATGTGTGTGTGTGTGTATATATATATATATATATATATATAT
>LNAC01000074.1:2531391-2700806 GCA_002007465.1 Ailurus styani
GATCACAAGGAGGCAGAGAGGCAGGCAGAGAGAGAAGGGGAAGCAGGCTCTCTGATGAGGAGAGAGCCTGATGTGGGGCTCTATCCCAGGACCCTGAGATCATGACCTGAGCTGAAGGCAGAGGCTTAACCCACTGAGCCACCCAGGTGCCCTGAAGTTAAATATATTTTTAAAAAGATATTTCCAGGGGCAGCTGGGGGACTCAGTTTGTTAAGTGTCTGCCTTCAGCTCAGGTCATGATTCCAGGACCCTGGGATCAAGTCCCTACTCAGTGGCAAGCCTGCTTCTCCCTCTCTTTCTGCTGTTCCCCCTTCTCTTGCTCTCTCTCTCTCTCTAAGAAATAAATAAAATCTTTAAAAAAAGAGATTATTTTCAAATTATCCTTCAAAAAGTCAGTGTGTACCCCTACCAAGAGCGTGTAGCTCTTTGTTCTCATCTTATCTGTACTTCCCACAAATATAATAGGTCAAAAGTGAAGTACTATTCTTTTACTTGGCATTTCACTTATCACTACTGAAGTTGAGAATCTTCATATACCCACTAATTGTCCATTAATTTTGTTCAACCTAATTAAAAATTTAGGTTTCTTTTCTCAATGATTAATGGGAATTATTTATGTATCAGTGATATTGGCCTTTGATTTCTTATTTTATAGATATTATATTATTATATTAAATTATATATATTATAGGTATTTGTATTTTGCTTTTAAAATTATCTAAAACATTCTCTTTTAACTTTTTAAAAAGATGTACATTTATTTATTTATTTACTTATTTAGTTAATTCTTTTCCCAATATGGGCTTGAATTCACAACCCCAAGATCGAGAGTTGCATGCTCTATCGACTAAGCTAGATAGGCACCCCTAAAGCGTATAGAAGTCCTAAGTTTTACATGCGAAATGTGTAAATATTTTTCCTTTATGCTTTTTATGTTTCCCCAAATGAAAATGTAGCTAATCAACTCTTCTGCTTTCCTGTGGTCAAAAGCAAGCTCATACAAGTATACCACAGATTCAAGTATTTAATATGGGTTGATAGAGTTAGATCTAATGCATTGTCTCAACACATGTCTCTGTCTTTCTGAATCATAGTCAGAAAACTATCTTGTTCCCTCTTAATCTATTTAATTTAGAATCAATTGTGAGATTCCATAGGTCTTAATCTCTATACTCCCTAAAATAAAGGGCTGTATGCATAGCAGCAATTCAGAATATTTGTGGACTTAAATAAAGAGACTAGACAAAGGAATGTAAAGAAGAGCCTAACACTAACAGTATTATGAGCAGGAGGAGAGCATAACAGTATTTTGCCTTCAAGTCAACCTAGTCGAATAATACATACTCTATGGTATATTTAAGTGGAGTAAGAATCATGAGTGAGGAACAAAGTGAAATCTGTTGTGTTTTTTTTTTCCACCAACCTGACAGGTATTGATGCAAACCATTCAGCCCTAGTCTCTGTATATAGTAGTTCTTATTCCAGGTAACCAGAAAATTCTCCTTGTCATTATTTCAGGCGTTCACGGAGTAGAAGACTTTTCTACCACTGGAATTTTTAAGTTTTTAGGAAATAGTTTCACACCACAGTTAAAAAAAATTGGAATTCATTGTTCATTAATGTTGATAGTTTGTTTCTTCCTAAAACTAGACATGAGAAGCTTATAAAAGATAAAGAATGGACATTAGTAGGAGTTATTCAAATTATAAGTCTTCTCTTTTCAATCATAGCCTCTGTCTATGACATTCTAAATTAAGACACAAACAGGGACCAAACTGATTTATTAAATGCTATGACTTTAAATATCATATGTTAGACTAAATCAATAGAAGGAATATATTTGAAGTGGCTGAAATAACCACTTTTGACTTGGTTGGCATTTAAACCTTTTGGGCTTAGGAATCACTGATGTGGCACTTTCAGGGGATTTGATTTTATAGGCTCCTTGGCCCAGAGTTTTTAAAAATACAAAAAGGGATGTGGCCTTAGAGATAAGACAGGCATCAGGCTGTCACAGTGAAGCTGCTTTGCTTTTAAATGGAGTTCCCGAGTTTGAATTCGTAATCTAGTGGTAGAAAAGCTTTGGATTTGCTGGCAAAGATGAAAGATGTTTGGAAGCTATTACCTTGAAATAGAAATTGATGGGTAAATAGGCTATGGAAGTTTAGAATCTGACCTAAAGGGAAGTGGAGTATTGAATCGAGATAATTATCTTGTTAACTTGAGACAAAATTAAAGTTCACCTTTAAAAGAGTCACATCATTAATGCCAAAGTGTAGATTCTCATTCACTTATGTGATAAGAAGTTAAAAGAAGTTACTAAAATTAGCTAGATTTATTAAAAATATGATAATTTGCAAAGTTCCACTTAAACACATGTTAAAAATATGCAGAAAACTCTCAAAGTTTTCTCAAATAGGGAGAAAAAGCACACTGAATATTATTATCTAAAAAGAAAACCTCTCCTTGTTTTTCCTAGCTAGAAAATGAGAACTTGCATTTGCCTCTTGTATTCTGATCAAAGAAACAGTAAAGAAACAGACAGACAGTAATAGGGCTTATCTCAAATTAAATGTCTTTATTCCATAATTATAGCCTGTGTCTATTCTAAACTGGAAGAAAAACAGAGAGCAAACTAATTTATGAAATGCCATGATTTTAAGTAGCTTAAGTCCAGATAAATCAATACAGAGAATCATAATCTCAAAAAACTAACCAAAACCTACTTACTTCCAACAAGAAATTCCCACCTTTAAGTTTTTAGAGATCGTTGCTCAGTAATGGCTTCTTACTGATCTCTGAGAGGGAACTGATGTTCAAATGGAAGCTGAATTCCCTACTTTCTGGGTCACTATCACTGTCTTAACCAATCCTGATTCAATTTGCCAAAAGGCAGTGTTAGGAGGTTTTCATAACTCCACCTAGGAAATACTGCAGGGTTGGGGGAGAGTCTTTACTCCTTGGAAGAGTAGCCAATGGAGGGTTTTCTGTCTCAGCAGCTTGGAAGGCTGTGGAATGACACATGTGAGTAGGAAGGAAGAACTGGACTAAGGAGTGAGAACATGCTCTGCTAAGTCAATGGTCTGTGCATGAGACTTCTAAAATACTTCATTTTCCAATCAAATCTAAATCAGCCAAATAAGTGGAGAAACCTAGGTACAAAGCCAAATAATTAAACTAAAGCATAGGATTTGGACTTGTTCTTTGTGTGTTTTAGGACAAATTATGATTTAGTAAAGAAAAAAAGCAACATTTGAAAAGTGTTCTCATGTTCATCTCACATTGCAAGATCAAATAGTCTTTGACACTAATATTCCCTAAAAATATGTACAAAAGCATAAAGTAACTGGGATGTGTCTCCGTAGTAGATTATCTAAAAATTTTAATAGTATATTTAAAATTTTTAATGCTCTGAAATTTTACTTTGAATCATATAAGATGAAAAGATTAAGATTAAAATGTTATTTAAAGATAAAAAAAGATTTTTTTTAAAAAATGAGAGACTGCAAATTGTGTCACAATTGTGTCACATTAAATTGTTCTCATGCATAGCCAGCCATATGGTTATCCTTTGATTCCTTTATTACTCTACTATCAGGATTATTTACATAAATTCCTTTTTTAACCCAGTGTTCCAGAACACATCTCTTTGACTTTTGTGGTTTTTTTCCCCCTATGATTAAATTTATAAACGCATTCTTTCTTGTGACCATTTATTTAACAAGTGTTACTGAATACCTATTGGGAGTCAAAGAGGATGCTAAGTACTGGTCGTACAATGGTATGCTAAAATAGGCAGTTCATAAACCCATGTGGATAAATCCTAATAGGAGAGAGATTACAAAAATAGCCACACAAATGAGAAATTAAGAATTGCAGTTACATGCCATAAAGGATATGATTCAATGAAAACATTAGAAAAATGTCTCAGCATAGAAATTTGGTTATAAATGAAGTAAAACAGGCATTTACTAGTGTCAAGCACCAGTATAGCCTCTGTGGCTTGCATGGAGAAAGGTCCTGAGAACAGGAGGAAATTGTAATGAACCTTAGAGTTCATTGCAAATAAGAGAGGTACAGTGTAGAAAAACTGTTCCCCTCTATCCCCACCAAACAAAAAGTTTTATATTGTGTATATTAAGCGGGCAGAGAAAGCACCCCCCAGAAACATTTGAAAGAAGACAGTGTTATCAATATACTCAAAATGGTCCTTCCATCTGGTAGTCACATTACTTATAAAAGGATCAGAATTCAGTTAGTTTGGGTTTTTGTTTTTTAACCCAAAGGGGTAGAAGATAGTTTTCAACATACCCCTTGTATAGAACTCTCAATTTAAATGGTGAACATGAGAGTTGAATATATGCTTATTTTCAAATGCTTTGTAGTTTTTTTTATTGAAGTATAATTGACATGGAGTATCCTATTGGTTTTAGGTATATATCAGGTGATTTGACATTTTTGTACATTATGAAACGATCCCCATAATGTCTAGTTACCGTCTGTTACCATACAAAATTATTATATTATTGACTGTATCCCTATGGCTTATTTATAACTAGAAGTTTGTACCTCTTAATCACCTTTACCTATTTCACCTACTCCCAGCCCTTCCCCACTCTGGTAATCAATAGTTTGTTTCCTGTATCTATGAGTCTGTGTCAGTTTTGTTTTTTAGTTTGCACATAGAAGTGACGACAGTATTTGTCTTTCTGTTTTACTTAGCATTATTCCCTCTGGGTTCATCCATGCTGTCAGAAATGGCAAGATTTCATTCTTTGTTTCATGGCAGAGTAATATTCCATTGTATATATATTACCTCTTTATCTATGGATGGACACCTAGGTTGCTTTCATATCTTAGCTATTGTAAATAATGCTGCAGTGAACACAGGGAGGCATATTATCTCTTCAAACTGGTGTTTTTGTTTTCTTCGGGTAAACATCTAGAAGTGGAATTGCTGGATTGTATGGTGTTTCAAATAATTTTTTGAGGAACCTCCATAGTGTTTCCCGTATTGGCTATACCAATTTACTTTCTCAGCAACAGTGCATGAGGATGGTTATCTTTTCTCCATATCCTTGCCAACACTTGTTATTTTTTGTGTTTTTGATAATAGAAAATCTGACAGGTATGAGGTGATCTATTACTGTGGTTTTAATTTGCCTTTCCCTGATGATTAACGATGTTGAACATCTTTTCTTGTGCCTGTTGGCCATATGTTTGTCTTCTTTGGAAAATGTCTTTTCAGTTCCTTTGTTTATTTTTTATTGGATTTTTTATATTAAGTTATATAAGTTCTTTATATATATTTTAGATATTAACCCCTTATAAAAGACCTCATTTGAAAATATCTTCTCTTATTTCAGTAGGTTGCCTTTTCATTTTGTTGATGGTTTCTGTCACTATGCAAAAGTTTTTCAGTTTGATGTAAATGCCATTTGTTTATTTTAGCTTTGGTTGCCCTTGCCTGTCACTGGTCTAAATATATATTACTAAGACTGATGTTGAAGAGCTTACTGCCTATATTTTCTTCTAGGAGTTTTATGGTTTCAGGTCTTTCATTCAAATCTTTAATCCATTTTGAATTTATTTTTGTATATAGTTTAAGGTAGTCCTCCAGTTTGATTCTTTGGCATATGGCTCTCCAATTTTTCCAACACCATTTATTGGAGACTGTCTCTTCCTCATTGTATATTCTTGCCTCCTTTGTCATTGATTGACCATATAAGCATGAGTTTATATCTGGGCTCCCTATTCTAAATGCTTTCCAAGTTTGATAAGGGTTTGCATGGTGCTATCTTTGTTCTTTTCCAGGAGATTATGTGGTCATGTCTGTCTACTTTGACCTAAGCAGAAGGATGGGATACTTCACCATCCAGACCTACATCCCATGCACACTCATCGTTGTACTATCCTGGGTGTCTTTCTGGATCAATAAGGACGCTGTTCCAGCCAGAACTTCTTTAGGTAAGATACATTTCTTTTTGTTTTGGTGTTCCAAGATAAGTATCCAGTGTCAGTAATCTTGATTCCCCTTTCTACGTCGATTTGCTTTTAATTGAGTCAGCAATTACATAGAAATGCCATTATTTCATTTTAAAGAAAACTAACATATTAAAAAGTATTTAAAAGTTTTCCAGTTCTAGTTTTCCTTAATTACCTCAATTCATGTTTCTTTAGTAAATTTTCTTAATAAATTTAAGTTTGACTAGGGAGAAAAAAACAAACTTCTAATTTTAGTAGATTTTGTGTTTTGGTCTCTGAGTACTTGTATGCAGAGTGGTTCATACAAGCTCATGAGAGCTGATTGTGTTTATTCTTTCCAAATGTATTGAGAGGTGTCACATTGGTAGATTGAAGCCAGCCAAGGTGAAAATATTAACATCACGGAAATAGGCAAACACTAAAAATAAAGACTGCCTTTTCTTTCCCTAGAGTCAACTGTTACACATTTACCAGCATGTGACTAGCTGTTGATTAATTCCAACACCCCTAATTATCATAATGACATCTGAAGATGTAAATACACAGCAATTGGCTCTAACCATTGAAAATATTTTTGGAAAAAATACCTGTGACATTTTGGGAACACCACCCCTCTCCACCACAAACACATACGCTTTGAAGACTATATGCATCTTTCCTGATGTATATAGAGACTCTTAGATTTTCACATCTTTTTCCTCATGTGAGGAAGAAGATTCACATAAATTATTAAAAAGCCACAGACTCATAGGCACATGGGAGTCTAGGTCCATGAATGTTAAACACTTAAGAATAAAGCTGTTGAAAGATGAATTACATAATCATAGTCCTCTTTTATCAGCTTATGTGAAAACTAGAACCACATGTCTTGCTTGCTCTTTGGCTAGTGAGTAAATATAATTGCAGTAGTTAAGAGCTCAGGTTTTAAAATCCAATAACTCTGGATTTCATCTCACATGTATAGTATGGTCTTGGAAATGCTCTTTAATTTCTGTAAATCATATTTTCCTCAAATGTGAAACATAAATAATTTTCTGTAAATTGAATTATGAGTTAAGTACAGAAAATACTTAAGAAAAAAAAGTATTCCATGCAACATGCATGAAACATAGTAAATCATTAGAAATGTTAGAAACTGCAGTTGACCCTTGAAATATGTGGGGGCGAGGGGCTCTAATTCCACCTGAGCAGTCAAAAATCCACATGTAATTTTTAACTCCCCCCAAACTAGTATCCCATTGTTGACTGGAAGCCTTACTAATAACACATATTTGTATGTCACATGTATTATGTACTGTATTCTTACAATAAAGTAAGGTAGAGAAAAGCAAATGTTATTAAAAAAAAACTCGTAAGGAAGAGAGAATACATTTATTGTACTGTGCTTTATTTATTGAAGAAATCTGCATATAAGTGGACCCAAGTAATTCTAAACCCACGTACTTCAAAGATCAACTATATATCCTTTTCTGACAAAATGCTCTGTACCAGGTTATTAAAACTGAGGGCAAAAGAGATTACTGGGAAGAAGGCATCATTTGAATGTTCATCCTCATCCAAACCTAATTTAGTCTCCCATCTGTTTCAAAATAATTTTGTTTGGATTTTTCTGTTATTTGCGGTACATTGTTACAAGTCCTATTCAACAATTAGAATATCTTGTTTAATGCTACCAGCTGAAACAAACCGAAAGTATGTCGAGCCTATTGCTTTAGGACTATTGTCACTGTGAGTAGAATGTATTGCATTATAAGCTTATATGTCTGTCTCTCAACATCACAATGTAGATTTTTTTTCATTCCCAGTATAGTGCCTGGCACATAGCTGATACCTCATTGATTATTCAAGTAATGTATGCTCTTTATGAATGGGTGGAACACATGCATTAATACATTCCAATCTACCCACACCAAGAATATTTTAAGGAAAAGATTTCAAATCAGTCTTTTCTCTCAAAGTCCAGACTTGCTGGTCAAAATCCCTCTTAAGGCTACTTTGGTAATTCATTTCAACCAGTCATTAAGTGAAGGCTCACTGGCAAAAGATCGCTGTAGGAGAAGGGATCAAGGTGAGTGAGGTAAAGAATGAGGAATGAGGGAGAGGCCCCTGAACAAATAACAGGTAGGTGCTCCTGTTTGTTGATCTTTTACTATAAGTCATGTTTAATATAGTCCCCTTGCCTTTTCTACTCTTCACAACTACATGTAGAAGTTAAAGTGATAACAAAAATTAACACATTTTGTAGGGCTAAGGAAGCAGAGGTGCTCCAAGGTTAAATGACATTCACAAGGTCACACACCCAGCAGATAGTCTATCTGCACGTTGGCTAATGGGGCCTAGATTTGCTGTGTGTGTGAGGCCTTGTTGAAGGCCAGTTGTGGGAAAAGGTGGGCAGCTGAGACAGTGTCTCTGTGTTAACTTTGCTGTCTCTCTTCTCTAGATCAGTGCTTCTTAAATTCAACTGCACATTTATATCACTAGGGTGGCTTTACATGTATAGCTTCCTCAGTCCAATCACAGAAGATGTTTATTTAAATTTGAGACCTTGGCTTGCATGTCCGGATTAAAAAAAAATCCCCAGATGATTCTAATGTGTGATCACAGTACCTTTTCCATTGTTTACAATCAAGAGTTAAAGCAGATGACCCTAAGCACCTGTGGACCTAAAGTTTATTGTCACTGAATAAAGTCAAGTTGTTGGATGAGTGAGATAAATATACCTATATGGCTCAGACTCTGCTTTCTGAGCTCAGACCACAAGACCATGGGAAGCAGTCATCATGGGGCTTATAACATTTGAATGTGGTTTGGAACACAGGTGGTAGCTGGTAAGCCTTAATCATGGTTCAATGTTGACGGGTGAAACAATAGAGACACCAGTTGGTATTTTTCACCTGAGTAATCTGAGGTGAGGTTGCATGCCTGAAGACCTTATTTGACACAAGGACTGGAGGAACTGATAAAAGCTATGGATATTTTTCATCTATCCCAGGTAAGTCTAATTCTTTGCTTAGCAAAACTGAACTTAAAAACCACCCCCAGCTATCTTGTTGTTGGTGGGTAGATCAGTTGTAACTATCACTTGTCTGCCACCCACTTTTCCCTTCCTGCGGCTCCAGCCAGAAACCTGAAAATATCATAAGGCAGTACTTCAACAGTCTTCTTTTACATGGATGTGATGAACTTCCAGGTAGCCTAAATAACGCCATCTCAACTTGCTAGATAAGTGTTTAACTTACATGTTAGACATGTCAGATTTTCTTAAGTGAACTTGTCTATGGTATCTACTGTAAAATACATTTTCACTCCTCCATAGGTCAAGTGTGGCTTGAGGCCTGAATGTGAAGGCCAAGGTACCAATTTAGTTTTTAAATTCTCCCCCCAAAGTATATCAAGTGTAATTATGTATAGTCAAGAACTGCATGAATTATTGGATGGACAAGTTGAGTGAAGTTTTTGTAGTTTGAGACTTCTAAATTAAGTTTCTTACATTTATTGATATTTTACTAGGAATTAACAATGAACATTACTTAATTTAATCTTCACAAGAACATGATGAAGTATGCCCCTCCCCACACCACCCCCCAGTTGTAGATGAGAAACTTGACCTTTGCTAAGGTTCTACCATGACAATATGGAAGCCCCACAGTCCGTATCATCCCGAATTAGGAAAATACACTAGGTCCCAAGTGTCTGGAGCTTCATGCTACATATTAGGTACATATTCCTAGAGAGGGAATTTGTAGGCTTCTATCTCATCTTTTTCACTTTCTACCTTGGACAGATTTCTTTTTCTTTCTGTGCTCAAGTTTTTTTCACTTGCAATAAAAGGATAACTGTGATAACCCTCCCTCACTGTGAGGATTTTGTGGGATATTATATAAAGTACTTGAGGCAGTACCTGGTCAAAGACAGAGATCCATAAAGTTAGCTACTGTTACAAACAGTTAATACTGTCTCCCATAAGTCAACAATGGATTCCTATTTGCAGATGCAGGATGAGTCTCTTTGACCTATCATATATACACTATTCATTTATTGCTTCATTTCTGCATTCGAAAGTGTATTTGTCCAGTCCCACCACTATACTTGTCTATGAAGTCACAAAGGACATTAAAATAGAGGTCTTTTCTGTTGTCACATAGTTTACAGATTAGAAAGGTAGATGGCTGTTCCCTAAATAATATAGGAAAGAGGCTATGTTTATAATTTACAACTGCAGTTCCCTTGATCATCCCTCTCCTCCATGAAAGGCTACTCTTTTCTGTGAAGTTATTTCAACCAAAACCAATCTTTCCCCTCTTGGGAGTTTCAGAAAATACACTGAGGAAACGTGATACTAAATGGAGATATAAAGACCAAAAAAGCCAGATGGTTCTTGGAGCTTATTTATTCTATAACTGGAAGTTGGTACCTCTTAATCCCCTTCACCTATTTTGCCTATACCCCTACGTGTCTCCCCTCAGGCAAACACCAGTTAGTTCTCATGAGTCTGTTTCTATTTTTGTTATTGTTTGTTCATTTGCACATTTTATTTTTCAGATTCATGGCATTTGTCTATTTTACTTGGCATAATGCCCTCTAGGGCCATCCATGTTGTCACAAAAGGCTAGATTTTATTTTTTTCATATGGCTGAGAAATAGTTAAGTGTGTGTGTGTGTGTGTGTGTGTGTGTGTGTGTGTGTGTGTGTGTATACACCATATTTATCCATTCATCTGCCAGTGGACATGTGGGTTCCTTCCGTATTTTGGCTATTCTGAATGTTACTTCAGTAACCATAGGGGCGTATATAACTTTTGAATTAGTGTTTTCATTTTCCTCAGGTAAATACCCAGAAGTGAAATTACTGTTTCATACAGTATTTCCATTTTTTGTTTTTTGAAGAACCTCCATACTGTTTTCCAGAGTGCCTACACCCGTTTACATTTTTAACAACAGTGTACCAGGGCTCCCTTATCTCCATATCCTTGCCATGACTGTCATTTCTCATCTTTTTGATACTAGTCATTCTGATAGTTGTGAGGTAATATCTTACTGTTGTTTTGATTTGCATTTCCCTAATTATGAGTGATGCTGAGCATCTTTTCATGAGTCTCTTGGCCATTTTTGTGAGTCTTCTTTGGAAAAATGTCTATTCAGGTGTTCTGCCTATTTTTAATTAAGTATTTATTTTGGTGTTGAGTTGTGGGAGTTCTTTATCTATTTTGGATATTAACCCCTATCAGATAAGTCATTTGCAATATCCTATTCTGTAGGTTGTCTTTTTTGTTGTTGTTGTTGTTGATGGTCTCCATTACTGTGCAAAAAGCTCTTCAGTTTGATATAGTCCCAATTATTTATTTTTGCTTATGTTTTCCTTGTCTGGAGAGACATACTCAGAAAAAATATTGCAAAGGCCAAGGTCCATGAGTTCACTAGCTATGTTGTCTTTTAGGAGTTTTATGGTATCAGGTCTTACAGTTACGTCTCTAATCCATTTTAAGTTTACTTCTGTAGATGATGTAAGAAAGCGATCTGGTTGCATTCTTTCACATGTAGCTGTCCAGCTTTTACAACGCCCATTGATTGAAGAGACTGTCTTTTTCCCATTGCATATTCTTGCCGCTTTTCTTGTAGACTAATTTACCATATAGGCATGGATTCATTTTGGGACTTTTTATTCTGATCCATTGATCTATGTGTCTGTTTTTGTGCCAGTACCATGCCATTTTGGTTACTATAGCTTTCTGGTATCGTTTCAAATCTGGGATTGTGATACCTCCAACTTTGTCCTAAGAGTGCCTGGGAAATTAAGGGACTTTTATGGTTCCATACAAATTTTGGGATTGCAAAAAATGCTATTGGTATTTTGATAGAGACTGTACTGAATTTGTATATTGCTTTGGATAATATGGACATTTTAACAATAGTCTTCCAAATCATGTTCATGGAATATATTTCCATTTATTTGTGTTGTCTCCCATTTCTTATTATTTTCAGAGTACAGGTATTTTACTTCCTGGGTTAAATTTAGTCCTAAGTATTTTATTCTTTTTGATGAAATTGCAGATAGGATTGTTAATCTCTCTGCTATTTCATTGTTAATGCATAGAAACACAACAGGTTTTTGTATATTAATTTTGCATCCCCCAATTTCACTGAATTCATTTATTCATTCCAATAGTTTTTTGGTGGAGTCTTAGTTTTTTAATATATTAGTATCAAATCATCTGCAAATAGTAGCATTTTACCTATTCCTTACCAGTTCAGATGTCATTTATTTCTTGTTTGATTGCTACATCTAGGACCTCTGATACTATGTTGAATAAACATGGTGAGAGTGGACATCCTCGTCTTGTTCTTGATCTTAGAGGAAAAGCTTTCAGCTTTTCACCACTGAGTATGATGTTGGCTGTGGGCTTTTCATATATGGCTTTTATTTTGCTGAGGTATGTTCCTTCTATACTCACTTTGTTGAGTGCTTATAACATGAATGGATTTTGAATTCTGCATCTATAGAGATGTTAATATGAATTTTAGCTTTCATTTTGTTCATGTAGTGTATCACATTGGTTGATTTACACATATTGAAGCATCCTTGCATCCCTGGAATAAATCTCACTTAATAGTGTTGAATGATCTTTTAATGTATTGTTGAACTCAGACTGCTATTTTGTTGAGAATTTTTACATCTATATTCATCAGAGATACTGGTCTACAATTCTCTCTGTGTCTCTCTCTTTGTAGTGTCTTTTTCTGGTTTGGTATGAGGATAATGCTGGCCTCATAAAATGAATTTGGAAACATTCCTTTTTCTTGTATTTTTTGAATAGTTTGAGAAAGATAGGTATTAACTCTTCTTTCAGTGTTTGGTAGAATTCACCTATGAAGCCATCTGGTCTTGGACTTTTGTTTGTTGGGAGATTTTGAATACCATTTCAATTTTATTACTAGTAATCTGTTCAGTTTTTAATTTCTTCCTGATTCAGTTTTAGATGATGTATATTTCTAGGAATTTATCCATTTCTTCTAGGTTGTCCAATTTGTTGGCATATGATTTTTTATATTGTTATTTTTTATGTTTGTCTTGTCACATAACTTTTTCCACTTCCGATTTTAAGTCTTTTTTTTTCAAGATTTTATTTATTTATTTGACAGAGAGATAGAGAGTACAAGTAGGCAGAGCAGCAGGCAGCAGGAGAGAGAGAAGTGGGCTCTCTGCTGAGCAGGGAGCCCAAAGCAGAACTCGATCCCAGGACCCTGGCATCATGACCTGAGCTGAAGGCAGCCACCCAGGTGCCCCCCCCTTTTATTTTTTTCTTGATTAGTCTTACCAAAGATTTATCAATTTTATCTTTTAAAAGAACAAGCTTTTAATCTTTTCTTTTTTAGTCTATTTCATTTATTTCCAATCTGATCTTTATTATTCCTTCCCTCTACTAACCTTAGGCTTTGTTCTTTTTCTAGTTCCTTGAGGTGTAAGGTTAGATTTGAGATTATTACATTTGAGATATTTTTTGTTTCTTGATGTGGACCTATATTGTTATAAACGTCTTGTATCCCAAAGATTCTGAACCATAGTATTTCTATTTTCATTTGTTTCCACATTTTTTTTTTAAGATTTTATTTATTTGAGAGAAAGAGATAGGGGAAATGAGGTAGGGGCAGGCAGAGGGAGAGGGAGAAGCAGACTCCCTGCTGAGCAGGGAGCCCAATACATGGCTCAGTCCCAGGACCCTGAAATTATGACCTTAGCTGAAGGCAGACACTTAAATGACAGAGCCATCCAGGCACCCCACTGCATATTTTTCATTTCCTCTTTGATTTCTTCCTTGACCCATTTGTTCTTTAGTAGTATGCCTTTTAGACTCCATATCTTTGTGTTTCTTTCATTTTTTTTTTCTTGTAATTGATTCCTAGTTTCACAGTGTTGTGGTTGGAAATGATGATTTCAGTCTTGTTAAATTTATTGAGACTTGTTTTGTGGCCTAATATGTGCTCTATCCAGGAGAATGTTCCATATGCGCTTGAAAAAGGATATGTATTCTGCTAGTTTTAAATGGAATTTTCTGTATATATCTGTTAAGTCCATCTAGTCTAATATGTCATTTAAAGCCACTGTTTCTCTCCTAATTTTCTGGCTGGATATTCTATCCATTAATGTAAATAGGCTAATAAAGTCCCCTACTATTATTGCATTACTGAAAATTTCTCCCTTTTTGTCTGTTAATATTTGCTTTATATGTTTAGGAGCTCCTGTGTTGGGTGTGGTGATATTTACAAATGTCATGTCTTCTTGTTGCATTGGTCTTTTTATCATTATATAATGCCCTTCTTTGTTTCTTGTTACACTCTGTTTTAAATTCTATTTTCTGATATAAAAGTATTGCTACCACAGCTTTTTTTCTTTCTTTCATTTGCATGGAATATATTTTTCCATCCCTTTACTTTCAGTCTGTATGTGTCTTTAGGTCTGAAGTTCTCTTGTAGGACAGCATATAGATGGGTCTTATTTTTTTATTCTATTCGCTCTTTGTCTTTTGATTAAAGCATTTATTCCATTTATAAAGTAATTATCAGTAGATATGTATTTATTGCCATTTTTTAAATTTATCTCTGGTTGTTTTATAGTTCTTTATTCCTACATTCTTTTGCTCTCTTCCTTTATAGTTGGAGGACTCTATTTAGTGCTATGCTTCAATTATTCTCACTTTATTATTTTTTGGGGGGTATGTATCGAAGTTTTTGGTTTGTGGTTACCATGATGTTCATATAGAAAATTCTAAGTATATAGCAGTCTATATTAAGTTGATGGTTGCTTAAGTCCAAATACATTCTAAAAGCACTACATTTTACTCTCCTTTCCATGTTTACGTATATGATGCCATATTTTAATCTATTTTATGTATTCCTTGACTAATTTCTGTAAACATTATTATACTAATTTTGCATTTTAACCTTCATAATAACTAAATAAGTGATTAATTTAACATTATGTTTGCTTTTACCATTGAGATTTTTTTCCTGCCATAATTTTCTTATTTCTAGTTATGACCTTTTATTTTCCACTTAAAGAAGTCCCTTTTATATTTCTTGTAAGGCCAGTTTATTGGTGATGAACTCCTGTAACTTTTGTTTGGGAAAGTTTATCTCTTTCAATTCTGAATGATAACCTTGCCAGGTGAAGTATTTTTGCTTTAGTAGGTTTTTTCCTTTCAGCACTTTGAGCATCATGCCACTCCCTTCTGGCCTGCAAAGTCTCTGCTACAAAAACAAAAACGAAACAAAAAAGTCAGCTGATAGCCTTGAGGGTTTTCTCTTCTTCTGGAATGTTAGTATACTCGACGTGGTCCTAGAGATCCCTTAACTTATTCTCATTTTTTAAAATTCTAATTTCTCTTTTAGCATTCAGCATATGTGCTTTCCATTACCCTGTCTTCCAGTTCACTTACCCATTCTGCATCCTCTAATCTTCTGTTCATTCCCTCTAGTGTAGTTTTAATTTCAGTTTTTGTATTTTGGTTCTGACTGGTTCTTTATTTTGTTTCTTTGTTCTGAGTTCATCCACTTACCTCTCAAGTTCTTTGAGTAACTTTGTGACGATTATTTTCAACTCTTTGTCAGATAGTTTGCTTATCTCCATTCCGTTAGCTCTTTTCTGTGGTTTTGTCTTGTTTGTTGGAACATACGCCTGTGTTTTTGTTTATCAGGTGAGTCAGCTACATCTCCTGATCTTGAAAAAGTAGTGGCTTTATGTCGAAGGCATCCTGTGGTGCCCTGTAGCACAATCCACTCCTGGTCACCAGAACCAGGTGCTCTAGGGATGTCCCCTGTGTAGGCTGTGCATGCCCTCCTGTTGTGGCTGTGACTGCTGTGGGCACAGTGGTGGGTAGGGTCTGTCCCTAGTACAGTTAGCTGAGAGGCCTGGTTACAGCTACTGTAGACATGCTGGTGTGTGGGGTTAGCTCCCCAGTCCCTGGGGCAGGGTTTGCTTTGGAGGGACACTGATCCTGGCAAAGGCCACCTGCCAGGTATTGAGGAGCAGTAGTCTCTTTGAGGGGTTGCTAATCCCAGCTGAGGTCACCTGACCAGTTGTGGCAGGAGTCCTTTGGAAGGGGCTGGGTAGGGCAGAGTATGTAAGATGGATCTGTTGAGGAAAGATGGGGTGGGGGCAAGTGCTGCTAGGAAGTAGAGCATTTCAAAACTGGCTTTTGCAAGCATATAATCATCCAGGCTGAAATAGGGTAAGAAAAATAATGCCCATCAGCACTTCTGTTCCTGGAGAAAGCTTTTGCAGATTCTTGCTCCTCTGACACATGTTCAAAAATCAGTCAATAAATCTCCTTCTTGTATAATCCAGGCACTTATCAAACTGGTTCTTCTGTGATGAAATACACGGTGAGTAATATAGCATGCTGGCTCTTTAATTAAAAGTGGAGACCTGGTTTCCTATGACCTTCTGGCTCTCCTGGAGTTAGGTCCTGCTGATTTTTAAAGCCAAACATTATGGGGGCTTATCTCAGTGCATGCACCCAGGTTTGGGAGTGCCCATCCCTTGTTCCTCCATGCTTGTCCTGTCCTGCCCAATTCTGGGTAGTCACAGCAGTATTCTAGTTCCTAACCATTCCTTCTCCCTCCTACCCTTTTTGATGTGGCTTTCTTTTTATGACTTGAGCTATTATAGAAGGTATGTTCTGCCCATCTTCAGGTCATTTTCAGAGTGAGTTGCAATATATATAGTTGTTACACCTTGGTATAGCGGGGTGAGCTCAGGATCCTTCTACTGCACCATCTTCTCTCTCTATAATAGTCTTTAAAAAATTCATTTATCAGAACATCTCACTTAGCTCATTTCTATTTAGTACCCTTAATGGATTCTCCTTTTACTTTAAATAAAGTGTAAACTCCTTTGTATGCTCCATGTGATATAACTTGTTATCTCAGCATCACATTGATACCCTTGCCCCTCCCCAGATACTGGGTATTCTAAATTTTTTAAAAAAGATAATGTGTCCCTTCCTCAGTATCTTCTTTATGTACTCTGCAATTAGTCAGAAGTTGGTGTCTTCTAACTTTTTCAACTTCTCCTTAAATATCACCTCCTCAAAGATGTCTTTCCTCAGTATTCTATCTAATTAGGTTTTCACCATCCCTGCTGTTCTCCATCACATAAACCATAATTGATATTGAAATACTTCTCTTTGTTCACTTGATTTATAGTGTTCTCTGTCACTAAAATATAAGGTACATAAGGTCAGGGAATATGTCTATCTTTTCATCATATACTCAGTGTTTGTCATAGTAACTGATACTTAGTAAGCAGGCAATAAATATTTGTGGGCAGAGTGAATGGATTACAGTTATGCCTCCTTCCTCATTACTGAGGTTGCTTATCAGAAGTCACAAAACAAATTTGGCCTCAGTAGTGACTCAGTTACCCAACTTGCTGATGAGGTCACATGATCTGTTTTACTGTACCTTTCTTCTTTCTTCAGGTATCACCACTGTCCTGACGATGACTACCCTCAGCACCATTGCCCGGAAGTCACTCCCGAAGGTCTCCTATGTTACAGCAATGGATCTCTTTGTGTCCGTTTGCTTCATCTTCGTCTTCTCTGCTTTGGTGGAATATGGCACCCTGCATTATTTTGTCAGCAACCGGAAACCAAGCAAGGATAAAGACAAAAAGAAGAAAAACCCTGTATGTATCATTTCCCATTGGGATGACTGAAATTTTTATATAGAAGGCCTCCTGGTTTGGGTTTTTTTTTTTTTTTCTTAGCCTTTCTGTGGGCTAAGCCTCAACACCTTGGGCTCCAAAATGAAAACAGAATGTAGGAGTTTGGCCAGGCCATAAGAATTAATTTTGGTCATTATTTACTTGGGAGGACCTGATTCACTAAATCAGACTCGTACTCTCTTTACTTCATAGGGATTATAAAAACACTGTTGAGACATGCATTTATTTTCTAGTCGCTGTTATTTTAGGTTTCATTGATTTTCATCTTTCTGCTCCTTACTATAACAATCTTAAATGATTAATGTTGTAAAATAACATTTTCATTCAAGGCTTTCCATAAGGAAGCCACAATGTTCTTGAAGTTTCAAAGAGCACCACACTTTTGCAAGTAATTGTGTGTGTTTTACTGCCAGAGTACTAAGATTGGTTTCATACTCAAAATGTATCATTTTGTTTTTAAATGAAATGGATAATAAAATGTCTTAAAGGGCTGCTGTGGTAATGAAGGTAAAAAGCATTATATGGTGGCTTACAAATGAAAATCCTTACCATTAATAGTTGATGATGATGGTTGATAATTTATACAGTTACCAACTTGGATTGATTTCAATGATTTGGGAAAAGGTAAGATGACTTCACCTTGCCACCAAACTTTAAATAGAGACGATAAGGCACAAATATACAAACCTAGTGGAATTATCCTTGAATATGGCTGTTGAAGAGAACAAGTAGCTACCCATTTACCACATGAGTATAGTGGCTGTCTGGCTTCTACGAAGCCCCATAGAAGTTAAGGTTCATTCCTTTCTAAGACAGGGGGAAAGGAAGTCACCCTAGCTTCCTGAATTTATAGACTTTCCTGGTCTGTCATAAAGGCTATGAGGGCCTTGATAGTGGCTTGCTTTCACCAACTTTGGGGGGACTATATTTTAATGAGGAAATACAGCTGATTCTAGGTTGTATCCTGATGGATCTCCAAGAACCCTGGTGAAATTCTACAAATGGCATATATTTATCTGAATGTAAGAATCTGTAACAGGTAAAGAAAAAAGCATCATTATTTTTGATGATTAATACAAAAAGAAATGCTTATCCTTAATTTCCCAAATATTCATTATACTTTATGCAGTTCTTTCCTACCCTGTTTGCCTCTCTATCTTTGCATTTTTTCTATCCTTATTTTATTTTCCTTATTGTTTTTTTTAAATTATTATTTCTCTCCATCCTTCATTTTCCATTACATTTTTCTATGACACTCAGCATTATTACATGCCAGCATTAACAAGGATGGGAGGATGAGCTTTTAAATAAGAGTCCTTTGGAAATAGCCCTTATGCCCTAATAGCTATATCATTGCAGAGGGGATTAAAGAAACTGAAAAAATCAAATTACCTGAAAATTTTTTGGATTTCCCTCTTGTAAGCCAATTAGATGATTTATCACAACTAGAAAGACCCTAAGCTGTGAATGAGAAGCTGAAATTTCGTTTTTCCATTAAATATGCCCTTTGGTTCATTGTGTTAAGACTTACCTAGTAAGGCTTCCTTGATGTTAATTAAAAAATAAAATCACAGTACTTTCATACAGGGAAGCCAGGCAATGGAAAGCTTCCTCACAACACACGATGTACAACACTGTTGTACAGCAGTCACAGCCACAATGTACAACACTGGCTTTTGCAGTTAGATAATTATGGATTAATTTATTGAAATCTCCAAATTCCATTTTCCAACCTTAGGCATGTACTTTATTCCAAGCCCAGAATTGTCCTTCTGTGTTTATAATTTCAGTTCATTTTACTATGTTTTTAAAATGTATTTTTAATTTATCTTATTTTGTCTTTTTCTTTTTTTTCTTCTTTTAATTAAAAAAAAAATGCAATTCTCTTTTCTGTCTACAAACCCAAAGCTTCTTCGGATGTTTTCATTCAAGGTATAATGTTTTTGGAATGAAAATTCACTGCATGCAACTGCTGAATTTACTTATTAATGCTTACATGGTGTTTCGATTTTGTTTTTGTTTTTGTTTTTTAGTGAGTAGATATTTAACCATTCTACGAGAGGTAAGACCTTTAAGAGGAAGAAAGTTCTATAGATTTCTAGAGTTGAGTCATCAACCCTACACTAATTCGCAGAGGTTTGACCCTATAAAGCTATAAACGCTAGCACATGTCATTAGAAAAAAAGTCGTCTTTAAACATCAAAGTCAAAACTTATCTGAGAAGGGAGGATAACATTCACTGACTGCACCTACTGTATAGACTATAAATGCTCTTAACATGTAACTTGGTAAATCCTAACGCAAAACGGGATTGTTTTTTGATGAGTAACTTTAATAATCTCCATTGTTCTGAACCGATCAGTTCTATAAAAGTAATACTCTCTTTGAAATGCTTTAAGTTAAAATACCCATCCCTTCCTTTTAGGGTAATCCAGGGGCCTTTTGGTCCTATCATACAATAATGCAATGATATTTCTTTTCTCAGTTGAATTTGGATAACTTACTCAGAGACACTAGTGTTCATATTTATAATATCCTAAAGTTAACTCTTCTAAATTAAATTAATCATTGAGATTTATAGTGCTTTCATAATTAGTATGGCAGCAAAGATTAAATTATTCAATTAATTGGTAGTCGTTTCTTCTCAAATAGTAAAAAGGTGGTAGCATTTTTTTTCTGAATTTTCGCTCACATTAGGTTAACATTGCTGACATTCTGAAGCTTCTAGAGGCTGAATGGTAGACAAAACACTATATATCTTTAAAATATAAGCCATACCACTTGTGGTATAAACTCAGAAAACTCTTATATTTATATATATTTTAACATTTTCTTTTAATAGCATTTAGTACATTTGCTCAGTGTAATGGGGTTTACTATTTGCCTATAGGTAAGCATGACACAAAATTTGAGTTCAAAATTGATTCATTTTATTTCTCTGTTCTACTCACATGCAACACCATTAAATGCCTTCATGTAACCAACCTCACATCTAATATTTACTAGGATAAGATTCCATGTAGTTGTTTGATTTAAATCTTTAAACTTTGAGTTCTTTTGGTGTTGAATCTTCTTGCTATAGCTATTAGCTTGATGGTATTATTTTCAGCTGCACTGCTTAAGCTCAAAATTTGAAAATCTGCAAATGTGCTATCCTTCTAAGTTCAATTTTACCATTGTAGATCACGATTTCATAGCAATTCCTGAGTATTCATTTTCAGATTCATCATTCACCTTGGTGACATTGTGAAGACCTAGTCTGGGATTATCAAGTATAACTAAGTCTTATTCCCTACCCTTGTCTCAGGCACCTACCATTGATATCCGCCCAAGATCAGCAACCATTCAAATGAACAATGCCACTCACCTTCAAGAGAGAGATGAAGAATATGGGTATGAGTGTCTGGATGGCAAGGACTGTGCCAGTTTCTTCTGCTGTTTTGAAGACTGCCGAACAGGAGCTTGGAGACATGGGAGGATACATATTCGTATTGCCAAAATGGACTCATATGCGCGGATCTTCTTCCCCACTGCCTTCTGCTTGTTCAATCTGGTTTATTGGGTTTCCTACCTTTACCTGTGAAAGAGGTATGGGTTTTATTGACGTGGGTCTTATTCACTAAATCTCATGGAGAGAAGATGTCCTTTCTAAGTCCACTTAAATAATCCCCTGTGTGGTTTATGATAATTTGAACTTGTTTCTATGTTCTAACCTGCATATTAATGTCATACTGTTTGCGCCCAACTCTCCTATGGTAAGTGTAATTTGAACTTTAATGTTTGCTGTGTTTCGAACCTGCAAGGCAAAGTGAAATTAGAGCAAGAACACTGAAACCCAACAAGATATTTCTCAGCTACAATGATTGAAATATAGTGGATGCCATGACTACTTACAGTAGTGGTGTCCTTAATCAATTCAAGGTACAATTAGATGCTAAAGGTCCAAAACTGTATCCTATGTTCATTTGGGGGCAGGTTGTATTAAATTTGGTCCAGTAGGGTATCTCCCTCAGTTGAGAAAAATCACAAGTCACTTTAAATATAAGAGCTTAGATTAGAAATCTATTACACCTCTATCCCAAGATAGGAAGAAAATTTCCTCCACATCACATGTACAATGATGTAAATATTTCAATAACGTAGACTGCTTCAAGTTTAATGCATGCATCTCTTTAGAGCCAAAATAAATGGAATGAAGTTAACATCATAAAGCATTGTCTTTTATTCTGTGTCTTTGGGCTATAAAAGAATCATGAATGTAATGATAAGGGTTTGGGTTTGGAATTGGAGGGAGGAATTTTCTCTATCTTCTCCCTCACGCATGAAGATTCGAACAGCTTATTTTTCTTCCATGTAGGACGTATTAAAACACTTTAAGAAGTAAAATATAGACTGAATAACTGACATTTGCCACCTCTAAATATGCCCAATTTCATAGAGTATAAAGTAATTGTATGTGCTTGCAGCTATTTTTTCTTCCTTTTAGGATGATAGATTATAACAGAATTTATTCTCCATCTCAAGATCTGCTTCTAGTGATTGTGAGTGCCTTGTGGGCAGAATCCTTGTCATTTCCTCTTTGGGTCCTCAGCACCTTATATAGTGCCTGGCACATAGTTGGTGCTCAACAGATATGGTTTGAAGTGTACTGGCTTCATATGCTTCTGTGAATCTCTTTGAGCCAGCTGGAACCAGTGATTCATCTTTTCACATAGGCATGGTCAAATGTTATTTGGTTTTGTGAAAATTAACAGAAGGATCCAAAGATCTTTGCCTAAAATAAATTTTTGATAATTAACAAAAATTTCCAAAGTCCATACTTCTTTTAAAACAATACTGAAGTCCTATGTTTATGCACAGAAAGGGGCCTACTAAGACGTTATTAGGGTTTATATATATTTTTTCCAGGTTTGGGGATGAGTTAGCTTTGACCCATCCGCAATTCTACTTGAAGACATGACAGGCAAGAGCAGGATTTATACCTGACTGATGTTCAGAATGTTGTATTCTATGCTGTTAAAAAAAAAGTACTAAAGATTAATTTTTAAAGATTGAAAGAATAAATGACTTACTTATATGGAGGTTGAACCTGTGACAGTGGCCTCATTCAACTATGTGATAATCACATGAAGTGGTTGTCCCAGACTTCAAACATGATGAGTTGAGCTCCACCTTCATGTACTCATCCTGAATCCTTATTTTTCTAAAATAACACCTGTTGTCAGTTCTTTTTTATGGCAATCATTTCTCTAAGTTAGAATTCAATCATAGCCAGTATTAACTTGATAATCTAAAAAGAGTAGAAAAGAGTGGCTTTGTTACAAAACTATGTAAGGTCCTCATTGAGTCATCTGGATGAATCTTGAAACACATTTAGCTGCCAATTTTACAAACCTTTAATACATCAGTGCTCTAGTGTATAACCTCAAACACATGTAAATAGAATTTTTTCATTTTGAATTGTTAACATATTTAATGTTGACTTTTTGGGAGAGTTGTTGGCAAATTTTCTATAGTAAGAAACACATTATTGTCAACTTGAAATGTATTCTGTAATGGGGACACTCAAAAGCTAGCTTTCCAATGTGTGCATAGTACTGGCAATATGAATATATATTATATGTAATCTAATTCTTAATTATTAGCTGCTCCCCATCTGTGTATTCGAAAAACCTTTTCACAAAGGGAATTGCCTAATATGTGGACTTTTACAATAAAAATGCTGCATTCTAATTGATGGTGGCATGTCAGTGGTCTGGCTGGACTTGTAAAGATTGTGATCCCTCTTTCTTGTAACGTTCCCCACTGCTGCTTTCCCTTGGTGAGCTTTGTGAGTAGTGTGATTTTATTATGCATGGTGATGGTCCTCACTTCAAGGAAATTAAGAGATATATTTGGGGTATGGAAGGAAGAAATGTCACCAAGTAAAACCATAAAACTTGTGATGCGGTTAAGAACATGGACACTAGCATCAGACATAATAGGAATTGCAACTCTACCATTTACCTCTTGTCAATTCATCCCTTATAAGCCTTCATTTTACCAGCTACAAAGTATTATAATGCTGCCCCATGTAGTGCACTGAGCACTCAGCAAGCGATCAAAAGCGTCTTCCTTCATTTCTAGGGCTTCTAATATTCTGCTGCCATGATCCTCCCACCTCCAACAGATCAGCTTTCCTTAAAAAATCCAGCAATACTCATGTATATCTTAATGTGATTCTACATCATGAAGTTTCATTTTAAGGAGTATTTGTATTGCAAATTTTCCATTAAACTATAGGTTGAAGATCTGAGACTCTCTTGCTGAGGAAATCTTACACATTAGTTACTTTTAAGGCCAAAAAGAACCTTTCATCGTACCACCTAAACTTAAAAACATAGGGAGACATGCTCCAGAGACTGTGTCATATTTTACTGAAGTCCTTTGAAATGCTCAGAAAGTAGCATAATCCTTTCCAAGCACAGCTGCCCTAACCTTCCTCTGCCTGTCACTCTGTTGGCTCTTCATGGCTGCCTGCATCCAATTTAAACATCTCTTTCTCACCTTCCAGACATGTTAAAGAAAATAGCTTTCACTTAGGTTTTATCTTCTAACATCGGCTAACTCTTTAGCTGAGTGCATATTCATTGTATGGCCTTCAACCCCCTTTTTAAGTCTCAGTATTATTCTGACTAGTCGAAACAATTTTTGTCTGTTATGAAGGTCAAATTATATTAACCAAATGATGAGGTCTTTGGGGATTATGTCAAAAATCGCTATCTTTATGCTTTGTCACTATGAATTTTTGTCAAACGTGTAGGAGAAAGGGAGAATGACCTAGACCAAAAGCTCTGCTATATTTTTTAGTGCTGGCTGAATTGCCCAAAGGTCACATAGCCAGTTGATGGCACACCTGGGAGAGGCATCCGACTGTTGCTCTTTCTGTCGGGCCTTACAATGTTTCAGGATTTGGAAGTAAAATTCTGGAATACTTTTTCCATTAATGCTTTAGGATCTGCCAAACTTAAAGTTGCCTTCTTTCTTTGATCTTGACCTCACTTTATTTTATTGCACTGAGACAGAAATTTTAGAATACCCAGCAAAAGAGATGATGAATATTGCATTTCTTTTATTCTCTACCTAATGTAATGATCAATTGACAGTCAGTGTTACCCACTGCTTTCAGAATTCGGTTTGAAAAAAGAGATCTCCAGTTATCTGAAAAATTCCAGAGCCAGAGTTGGCCTTTGTCCCTCAGGGCTTGAGATAATAGACAACAAAAGAATTTCTCATAACTAGTCTCTATAGCCTCATTACTTCTACTATATCAAGAGAGTGGTAGGACTTATTATTACTTGTTCTGACTAAATCATAGACCAATTGTAAATCCAGCTGTAACTTTCTTCTATAATAGTTGGGATATAAATAAAGGTTTCCCCTTACTATTTGTATAACAAAATGGCAAAGCAGAGGTTCTTGTTCCAGTTTACCTAGGTTCCAATCCGGGCCCTGTCAAGACCTATTATACCTGAAAATGGGAATAATAATGGTTTATAGCTCATAGTTTTATTATAAGGAGTAACTGATTTAATACAAAAGAAGGAATAGATACTAATAATTTTCCTCAGTACATATATGAAATGTCAGAAAAGAGAATGCACAGGATCATAGTTTACTTTGCTTAAGAATAATGATTATCAGGACGCCTGGGTGGCTCAGTCAATTAAGCATCTGCCTTTGGCTCAGGTCATGACCCCAGGGTCCTGGGATTGAGTTCTGCGTCTCAGCAGGGGAGCCTACTTCTCTCTATGCCTGCTGCCACCCCTGCTTGTGCTCTCTCTGACCAATCAATAAAAAATCTTTAAAAAAAAGAACAATGATTATCATTTATGAAGTGAATCACTATATAGTACCACTTTGTGGGAATAATAAACATAAATAATAAATATATTTTTTAAAGATTTCATTTATTTGGCAGAGAGAGAGAGCGTACAAGCAGGGGAGTGGCAGGCAGAGGGGGGAGGGAGAAGCAGGCTTTCCACTGAGAGCAGCCCAATGAAGAGCTCGAACCCAGGACCTTGGGATCATGACCTAAGCCCCTAAGGCAGATGCTTAAGCAACTGTGCCCCTAAACAATAAATATCTTTACTGATAGACCGTGCTTGGGAAATTCATGTACATAAAATTACAGAGTCAAGTATTGGTGAGTAACTATTCCCAACTGGAACGGTATTATTTAAATTGCCATAAGATGATACATATAAACATGTAGATATCTTTTAAAAAGTAAAAAGTAATTTTCCTTTAAAAATATGGAGATGCTTAATTGGACTGCTAAATAAACAGAAATGACATTGTCAATAGCCGTATGGTTGCATTTTAATATAGTATGTTTTCCCAACCTAAGTAAGGTAATAAATTATTTTGTAGCTTAATTGAGAAGATCCTTAATGAAATGAATAGGAGGACTCGATCATAATTGAAAACTCTTGCCATAAAAAAAGAAAAAAATCACTGGACCAGGGATAACAAATTCAAGTCACATCTGGGGATTTTTTTTTTTTTTAAGATTTATTTTAGAAAGAGAGAGAGAAAGAAAGAACTTGAGGAGGGGCAGAGGGAGAGGGAGAAAGAATCTAAGTCAACTCTGCACTGAGGGCAGAGCCCTGAGCAGGACTCAATCTCACAAGCCCGGAATCACTACCTAAGCTAAAACCAAGAGTCCAATGCTTAACTGACTATGCCACCCAGGTCTCCCACACCTGGGGATTTTCCTGACTATTCCTATTTTGGTCCTTCCTAACCCCTCTTAATTCTATTACTCGGCTAATGTTATTGATACCATCTAACATTCAGACTCTCCTAAACTGTGTCATTTCTCCACACAGTTGTCTTGACTCATTTGTCTATTTCTTCCTGAGCCTTTTCCAAAATAGTGCCGTATTACTAGAATGCCTTTCTATGTTCACACAATGAACAGTTGCTAATTAAAAATTCTACCTAGTCCATGAAGCCTTTCCAATCTGACTAAAGTATGATAGGCTATTTTATTTCTTCCAGTACTTAATGAGATTGTTGAGTAGCCTAATGTTTACCTCTGCTAACTACTTAGGTTTATTCAATCCTCTTAGTAAACAAACTTTAAATGAAAAATTCTGTGACAGGAATCTGCTACAAATAATTCAGCACCATTTGCATCTTAAATCAGGTTGTTTATCTTCTGTCTCCCTGCTATATAAATTTGTCTTTTAGTTTTTTCTGTTACTTGTATTTTTTATGAGTCCCTCATCAAAGAATTTTTGATTAAACATCTATAAAATCAATTTAATATAAAGCTTTCAGTAAACACATATCAAGAGCCTTGCAAAGGATACTGTGAGTATAGGAAGAAATAAATTTTAAGGTATTCTCTGCTTCAAAATGCCCATAATATGATAGAGGAGTCAGATAAGAATACAAGTAACTATAACAGGGCTGCACCAAATAGTTACAGGTAGAAGAAATTATTATTCTAAATGGGTGAAAACTAGAAAAGATATTCTCTGTAATACAAAGCATCCCACCATATGTGAGGAGGACCTGTTACTGCTTTAAAACTTTCTGAACACTAATGAAAATTTTTTAGACATTTTGTAAAATGTGAAAAACTGCAAATAAAAAAATCCTTTATCTAGGGCGCCTGGGTGGCTCAGTGGGTTAAAGCCTCTGCTTTCGGCTCAGGTCATGATCTCAGCGTCCTGGGATCGAGGCCCGCATCGGGCTCTCTGCTCAGCAGGGAGCCTGCTTCCTCCTCTCCTTGTCTCTCTGCCTGCCTCTGTCTCTCTGCCTACTTGTAATCTCTCTCTCTGTGTCAAATAAATAAATAAAATCTTTAAAAAAAAAAAATCCTTTATCTACTAGCAAGAGTTAACCTCTAAAAGCATAATTTATTTTTTTCTTTATATAGTGAGATTGATAATAGAGGTATAAACATGATATAGTTATAGGTAGAGATATAGATCTGTTTTATAGCCTGATTTTTTTCACACAGTCATACATGTATGTATGCACATATGTAACATTTTCTGACATTCTATTGTTATATCATATAGCTGTCCCATAATTTATTTAGCCAGTCCCTATTCTGAAAATTTACATTATCTCTCATTTTTATTGTTATAAATAATGATACAATGAATATCTGTACTTACCTCAGGCACTATGTATGTCTCCCACTATTTAAATAGAATAAATCTCTAAAAGTGTTTTTCTAAATAAAATATACGCATTTAACAGAGTCCTGGCACAAATAGATGGTACACTCAAAGGGAATAAATGAAGAAAAATTAATGAAGGGGTTATTCACAAAGATGTAGGCGATGTTAAGCTTCATCAGTGAAAGGATGGTGTAGTACCATGGGAAAGCCATTATTACCTGCTTTAGTTTCCTATTGCCACTGCACCAAATTACCACAAGTTATTTAAACAGCACAAATTCATGATCATACGTCAAAGCTGCTAGTCTCACTGGCTAAACTAAAGATGTTCTCTGGGCTGAGTTTCCTCTGGAGACTTTCAGGGAGATCCTGTTCTTTGCTTTTTCCAGGTTCTAGAAGCTTCCTTCATTCCTTGAACAGTGGCCCTTTTCCATCTTCAAAGTCAGCAATTACATCACTCCAACCTCTGCTTCTTCCATCATACCTCTAGTTCTGACCTCCTGCCTTCCCACTTATAAGGACCATTGTAACTACAATAGGCCCATCTAAATCAGCCAGGATAAGCCACTCATTGCCAGACACTAAACTTAATCATATCGGCAAAGTCCTTTTTAATAAGTAAGGCATCATATTCACAAGTTCCAGGGATTAGAACATTAATGTCTTTGGGGTGTCATTATTCTGCCTACTACACCACTCTAGTCCTGAAAGTCCAAGAGGAAGAAGTATTAGAACCTAGGAAATGCCATGGAATAGAAGCCACCCAACAGAAGGTGGGATTTTAGATAGATGATGTAGCCACTGCCAAACAGTGACCAGGCAGGGAGGGACGGTGGGAACAAACACCCAGAATTCTCTCCTCTCCTACCTAAAGCATCCCACTGGTCAAACTAAATGGAAACAAGAGGGCGAAGAAACCCAGAGAGTGTGGGTTAGAGAGATTAGCCTCATGGGATATACCTCATGGTGAGGAAGGCTGGAGAACGGGTCTCGAGAAAAAGAAATTATCCAGCAAATCTCCAAAAATTAGTACATGTAGTGCATGAAAAAGCCTCTTTGTTTGCATCACAATCATCGAAACTCTGATTATAAAGGTTAAATTTAGGTCTTTTCAGTTGATGCCTAATCCGTGAAAAAAAGCAGACTCTAAAGGGAATCACATTGGAGTACTAAAAACTGATATATTTTACACTGTGTATTCTGTTCACCACGAACAACTTTCCAGTTGGCTTTATAACAGTCAAGGAAATGCCTCCAGGAAACTACTTTTGGGGAGTTAATGTGGGCTAATAGCTATGGCCCTCTGGTGAGCCCCATGGCAAATGTCCAAGTCAGTAAGTGATTTATAGGGTAAAGCAGCCTGGAGCCATTTTAACAAAATGTGGACCTTCTGAGGCAATATTTCTCATCTGCTATTGCTCAGTTTGAAAAGAGACATGGCTTCTGAGTTAGGGGTACCCCAAGAGTACAATTCTATATTGGATTGAAGCTAAAATTAGCAAAGCCAGAGTCCTATTTCTGTAAATAAAATGACTATAGGGACAATTGAGACTTTATTAGACACAATTTCACCTAAAGTGACTACAAATAAAACCAGACAGAAAATGGATCAATTTATAGACCCTCTGAACCCAGCGTCCAACAGGGTACAAGACTGTGACTTCCTTAGTGAATAGTGCTCTGGCTTCCTTGAAAATGAGAAGGAACTGGGTCCTCATGAAGACCAGATTTGAACCTTGCTGAATCGTAGTGCAATTATACTTGGTACTTAAATTTAGTTCTTTTTATCTTTTAAACTTCTACTGACTCTGTCTCTACTCTTTTAATCTTTTACTTTTTTCCTTCAAAACACTTGATGCCTTTGTAAAATAATGAAGATATGATTCAATCCAGTAAATATGTTGAATACTTGCCATCTGCCAAGCACTGCACTGTGATTTGGAGGTACCATGGTGAAAACCATCGGCAAGGCTTTGCCCTTATAGAGTTTACATTATATTGCAAAAAAAAGGCATTACATTTGAAATTCAAGAGGTGGTGAGGATTATTAATGTAAAGGGAAAGATTATTTTAATCACAAAATCCCCATATATATATATATGGGGAGGATGACTTAAGCTGGTTTCTTTCATTAATTTTAATACATAGTTGATGCCTGAAAATACAGGGGTTTAGGTACTGACTCTATGTGCAGATAAAAATAACCATATAACTTTGGACTCCCTCAGAATTAAACTACCAACAGCCTGCTAATGCTGACTAAAGTCTTACTGATAATGTAAACATTAATATATTTTGCAAGTTATATGTTTTATATATTGTATTTTTACTGTAAAGTAAGCTAGAAAAATGTTATTTTGGGAATCATAAGACAACATTTACAGAGCTGTATCAAAAAAGTCTGTATAAGTGGACATGAACAGTACCAACTTGTGTTATTCAAATTTCAGCTGTATTTATATCTTTTCTGTCTATATCGATTTGTATTTACACGATACAGATAGAAAACAAGACTAGAAGGTGGTGGATCGTTGGGTTTCCCCAAGATAATACATTTTTTCATTAAAAAATCCTCACTAGAATAGAGTTCTTCAGGACACTTGTTAACAACATTATGAAAGTCTATTCAAGAGAGACTACTGCAGTGGGGGCTGTGCAGTGGGAGAAAGAGATTGGGTTCAACCACAAATACAAGGACAACTGAAAATTCATGGCCATGGAGGGCAGTAAGCTCAGTGGATGGGAATTACAAGAAGGACACATCAAAGCTTAGAGGGATTTTTGCTGGACTGACTCAACAGGATTCTTTTGAAACTGAGCAATGCAAAGATGAATACACAAGTCCAAAACTTGAGCCTGTTTGAGATAAAGGGGTCTGAGAAGCTGGACTAAAGTCTGGTCAAGAAGAGAATCTTTGTTAGTACCGAATAGAGTAATGACTCAGGTTTTCTTTCAAAATTGTCATTTCGGTCATATATATGAAGTTACATAGCCAACGTGCGTTTCTTTTGAATGTGTACTGGTTTTGAGGCACAGTGACATTACCCAGGAACTAAACAGTAGAGAATCTTAAAGTGCCCTGAAAAGTGTTTGATATTAAATTGTTGACCTCCTGTACTCACTTCGGCAGCACATATACTAAAATTGGAATGATACAGAGAAGATTAGCATGGCCCCTATGCAAGCATTACACACAAATTTGTTAAACGTTCCATATTTTTATAATTTCACTCATATGTGGAATTTAAGAAACAAAGGAGACAATCATTGAGGGAAGAAAGAGAGAGGCAAACCAAGAAGTGGAATGTTAACCGCAGAGAACAAATTGATGGTTACTGGAAAGGAAGTGAGCAGGGTGTGGGTTAAAAGGACGATGGCTATTAAGGAGAGCATTTGTTGTGATGAGCACCAGATACTGTATATTAAGTGTTGACTCACTAAACTCTACACCTGAAACTAATACTACACTGTACGTGAGCTAACTAGAATTTAAATAAAAACTAAAAAAAAAAAATGAATAAACACAAAAATGAATTATTCACCTCCCTAGTCTGGCAGTAGAGAATTGGTACTATTTATTAAAGTAAAAAAATTCCTGCTGCTGCCATGAAAGCTACGGCTTTCAGGCTTGTGTTGAGCTATACTAGAAACTTATTTTACATTACAAACTAACGCACATGGTCTACATGTAAAATAATGGCAAAAAGGCATTAATTTGGAAATTTACTAGGTAAGTGAAAACCATTAATTCAAAAGTAAAGATCTGGTCACAAAACCCTTACCCCTCCCCAAATTTACAAAATGTATACATGATATGGCCTTCCTTGTAAAGCAATAACATCTTAAAAGTGGGGGCTACAGCTTTTGTCTCCGAATTTTTGTTAAAGTGTAGAGAAGTCCTCACCCATAATAGGCAGTTGAGAGATAAAGTAGAATTTTCAAAATAAAATCTGTAAAATGAATGCCACTATGATTTGTGAAATTTTCATTTAAAATACGCATATATGTGTATATGTGTATATTTCTTTTTTGAAAGAGATTATCCAGAGCACTATTTTTTTTAAAAGATTTATTTATTTTTGAGAGAGAGAGACAGAGAACACACACACACACACAAGCAGGGGGAGCAGGAGAGGGAGAAGCAGACTTCCTGCTGAGCAGGGAGCCCTGTGCGGGGCTCAAACCCAGGACGCTGAGACCATGACCCAAGCCAAAGGCAGACGCTTAACTGACTGAGCCACCCAAGCACCCCTCAGAGCACTATTTTTAATAGCTTATGTCTTGAAACCAGTCAAATGCCTATCAACTACAGAATGAGTAAAAAAAAGCTGTAGAATATTCACACAACAACATATTTTACACTACATAATTTACAACAACCAGATCAACTACAGATAACGACATGAATGAATCCACATGTATAATGTAGAGCAAAACGCCAAACTCAAAAGAGAATATTTTAAGTTCCATTTATATAAAATTCAAAAAGAATAAAAACTAATCTATGGTAATGAAGGAGAATTCTACTGGGGATGGGAAAGGAAAGGATTCCTGAGCACCAGGAGAGGCTTCTGGGAACTGATAATACTGTTTCCTGCTCTGGATTCTGGGTACATCGTTAGGTCATGTTGTGAAAATTACTGATCAGTGTCCTTTTCAGTTTATGTATTTATTTTTAAAAAGACTCAAAAATAGTTAAAGGGATAAGTATATAATTACATATATACATTTCCTATATATATTTATATCTATCTGTAGATATTAATATACCATAAAAATAAGATATAACCATTGGCTTTTAAGCCAGGGGCACAATATAAAGAATCTTCAAAGAAAATCAAATCAATTTTATTCTGATTCTGCTTTTGCAACTAACCAGCATTGTGACCTCAAGGAAAAGACAGCAGGCTCAGAATATTCTTATGAGAAATTTGGACCACATTAATTCCAGGTTTACTTTTTATAACTTATATAAGATATGAGTAGAATTTCACATAAATATCCCAAGTACAAATACTGCCTTAAGAAAAAAAAACAAGGGGATAGGTATAGTTTCTGGAGTATCAGTAGACCCACTGTTATGTTTATTTAGGTCTATATTAGTTTACTTTACTAAATGTGTTTTTTAAGTGTGTGAGAGGTTTTAACTATGTAATTGGAAGTAGGAAAACTTAATACGTTAATAGCTGGAAAATACTCTGTAAGGTGTATGAACAGAATAATCCAATTGTTGTGGAAAATATACCTATATGTATATCTGTACTCATACAGTAGCCTTCATTTCTTAATTTAAGAGAATCATGAGGGTGTCTGTGTGGCTTGGTTAAGTGCCTGACTCTTGATTTTGGCTCCAGGCATGATCTCAGGGTCCTGAGACTGAGCCTTGCCTCGGGGCTCCACTGGGCTTCGCACTGGGCATGGAGTCGGCTTCCTTCTCTCTTTGTCCTTTTCCCCCCAACTCACATGTATGTGCATGTGGCACATACACTCTATCTTAAGAAAAAAAAAGAATCATGAACCCTCACCACATGAAATTCTTTTTTTTTTCTTAATTTTTTAAATTGGGGTAAAGTATACATAACCTCTGCCACTTTAACTGCTTTATTATTTTAAGTAATCTTTGTCCCCAGTGTGGGGCTTGAACTTATGACCCTGAGATCAGGAATCATACCGACTGAGCCAGTCAAGCACCACCAAACAAGGAAATTCTAAATGCTATTTTCCCTGATGTGTGCTATATGCATTTGCTGAGAGAGAATTAGGTACATAAAAATTAACTGCCTTTGTGACATGTGACCTGAAGTTATTGTCTTCTCTCTTCACTGTTCTAGTAGCTATGCGTCCATCCTACCGGACTAGAGTCATTTGACCCTCTAGCTGTGCCTAGATTTTAGATGCTTTGCAACTCAGCTTCCAAACAGTTAACCAATAAGAATCAAGAGCTTTGTTACCCATCTGAGAAGGAACTACAAAAGTCGCTCACATTTAAAGCAAATCACAACCTGCAGCTTCTCTGGGATCCTAACTATTGGCCCCCAAAATAAATTTTTAGTATGTACTGTAGTGTATTTTAAGTCAGGAAATCATGAAGATAACTTCCAAATTTGGTAGACAGAATAAAAAATGAATGAATGGATGGATGGATGGATAGGTAGATGATAGAGATAAGAAAAAAATGCAATGAAGATCACCCTCTGATTTTTCTAAAATCCTTAGCTGTGCACATGATTTAATAATCAGGAAAGGGATATGTTATTAAACTAGAAAATTGCTGTGATAAAAATCAGGATTTTTAGAATACATTATATATGGTCTGGATAAGAAAGACCTTTCTTAGAGAACAAGAAATTCTACCTAAAAAATCCCTACCAGCAATGCAGAGGACAGTTGTACATAGACAATTAGCCAGGACAAACAAATAAAAAAAAAGCTTTTTTAAATGTTAAATGTTCTAAAAAACAAAAATAGAGTGCATTCACTTTCCATTGTTGTTTAAACACATTCCCACAGTCCTTTCCTCAAAGCCCTTCCTATTTCAGATGGCATTTCAGAAAGCTATTTGAAGACTCAGCTTCTTCTACACCCACACCTCCTTTTCAATACCTTTTTTTTTTAATACAGAAAATGCTCATGGGAAGCACAATCATAATAGCTCTGGAGACTGGAATTCTTTTTATACTTCTGTCATTAATGGAGCTCAAGTAGTAACAGTCGATCTATGTTTTACCATCCCATAATGTTTTAAATATTTCTGAAGTGGCAGGGCCAAAAAATTGGGTCATGATGGTCCTTGTCCAATTAGTCACAGTCACTCTGCCATGAGGCTGATGAAAGAACATTGCAACATTCCACTTCCCTAATGTGGACTGGTTACGGATGATTAAATAGTGTGCTTTGCTTTCCACAGTACCCACACAGATAATGTGATGTGTTTGAACAGGATACTGTGCAAGGTACATATTGATATTTTAAATATTATAGAATCTCACAGCTTACAGGACCTTAAGTATCTACTTCAGTAAACCTTTATTTAATTACTCGTTCATTCAAAATATTAATCATTTACTAAGAGCTAGAATTAATGCTCCATGCTGAGGACGGAATAAACAAATCACAGAAATTTGCTTCCTTCTTAAATTAATATAAATATATGTAACTTATTTTGTATATAAACCTATGTAACAAATATTTTTGAGTACCTACTATGTGCCAGACACTGGGAGGCATTAAGTCTAGAACAGTAAACAAGGTTGTAGCAAATGTTATGGAGACTCATATTCATTACCCATATTCAGTGTGTAATGGCCCTACCAGCTCCTAAATTTCTTTGATTGAGGGCTTTTGGATCGGTGGAATTAATTTTGTTGTCTACACAACAAGCTACAAGTGTGAGGGAGTTAATAGCCATTCCTCCACTCACCTGCCATTCCCTTAGATGTCTTCCACAAGTATATGGTAGGAGCTGATGGTTAGGGTGATTAACCACTCTGGTTTGTCTGGGATTGAGGGGTTAATCAGTGCTACAACTTAACATTCAGGGCAACTAGAACAGTATGTGAATACACAAACTCTCTCCTAGGTTGGGGTAACTCTGAGATGCAGATTTTACACTGGCTCCCAGAGGACCTCAGCATATTATGCTCCACTAACCCACAGTGGTAATTCACTTGAGCTCTTCATTGGCTACCTTCCCGTGCCTCTCTCACCTCTCTACTCTGCCCCTAGTGTTGCCAGAGATCACCTCTGAAATCATTTGTACTCAATTCCTTCCCTCAGGGTCGGCTTCTGAGGAAAACTAAACTAAACTAATGTCTTGATGCCACCATTGAAGGGATATAAAGTGCAGCGACAGAGTCAGGCAAGAAAATGAGTAATGATAATGCAGTGTGATGAATTCTATATGGAAACAGCCACGCACTCCGGGAGAATGTAGGAGGATCTTGGTGTGAGAGTGAAGGCTTACAAGAGGAAGCTCCATGTAAGTTGAATTGTGAAAGGCCCATTGAATGGGGGAAGAAGGATACAATTTTTAGGTGGGAGAAAAAATATTTTAAAATTTTAGAACTGAAATGAAGCACAGCCTGCTTGGGTTGGAGTTGAGAATAAAGTGAGTCGTTCGGATGGAAGAAGCCATAGACGTAAGGAGATGTTAGGTCGTGAATGACCTTGCATTGCCCTGGTAAGGAGTTTGTCCTGAGGGCAGTGGAATGGCAGTGACAGGTTTTAAGTAGGCAAGGAAGTGACATGATCTGATTTGACTTCAGAAAATCATTCAGACTGCCTTGTGAAAAATAGATTGGAGGGGTCATGACATGAAGCAGGGACACCAGTTAGGAAGCTACTGCACTGATTCAGGGGAGGGGTAACTGTGTTTTAAACAGTGAGGATAGATAGAAAGTCCAGCATTTTTAAGATATTAAGAAAGCAGAAGTTATAAAATTTGTCATTTATTAGAGATGGTCTATAAGCCAAGAAGTCCAGTTTCTTGCTTGTATGAATTGATGGAGAAGTGGAAAATCATTGTGATAGTAAGCCAAATGGAAGATTTCACTTTAGGAGCTGCTGAATTTGAGTTTTTTTGGAGAATCTCTTGCATACTTAACCTTATGGTATAAAATATGGTTAGCAGTGTAGGATTAGGAATTAAAAACATCTGTATTCTAGGATTTTAGTTGTACATGTTGAATAATTTACTAAGTAACTCTAAGCCTCAGTTTACTCATCTTTAAATGGGGACATTATTTTGAACCTCCTTTATAAGGCTGTGATAATTCATGAAATGGGTTTAATGGAGAGCCTGGTTTGCATTTACTTCTCAATTATTATGATTCTTATATTTAGTAGTAGTATTACCATCCAGGTTGTGATATGCAATAGATACTCAGATATTTAGATTGGAGCCAAAAAGAGAGAGAGATGGACTGAAAATTTTGTCTAAATTATTAGAAAACAATACATGAAGATCAGGGACTGGATAGAATTACTGAGGGATGATATTCAGAATAAAAAAAGAAAAAAGTGGATATAATGTTCAGAATAAAAAAAAGTGGATATAAATATGAGGAAAACAAAAGGGAAATCCAATAAAAAGGCTCAGAAGGACTCCACAAGAAGGGTGTGGTGTCACTGCACCCCACCTCCTCTCAAATAGAGTGCAATGCAAGGAGAGGGTAATGAACAGATCAAGTTCTGCACAAAGTTTAACTAAACGTTGGACTGGCAAGTTTCCATTGAATTTAGTAGCAAAGAAGTCAATGGTGATTTTATCTACAATAGTCTCAGCTGAGTGGAGGTGGCAGAAGTCAGACTGTAGTTGTCTAAAGCACAAAGAGAAGGTGAAAGAACGGAGACAGCAATTGCAGACAACTCCTTTAAGACACTTGGTTGTGAATGGAGGGAGGGAGATAAGAAAATAGTTCCAGGGCGTCTAAAAGAGGTGAAGGGAAGCTTTTATGTTTTCAAGACAGGAGAGAATACTACATGTTTAAATACTGTTAGAAAGGAGTCATAAAGAAAAAGTTGAATACAACGAAAATAAATTGTATCACTAGTGATCCAGACTCTTAAGGAGACTAAAGGCAATAGGATCCATAGGTGAAGGAAAAACATCTTAAATATTATGACTAAAAGAGCAAAAGATTGGTGCTCTTTTAGCACCAAAAGACGTGGTGAGATGGGAAGGTGGTCCATCATGAAGACTATAATGTTCCTGATGGACTACAAGTTCTAGAAAGGAGAAGTGGTAAATACTGATGGAGATGGTTATAGTGAAAAGTCACAGAATATATCTAAATTATACAGATGACCAGATACCAGTCCAGATCTGTAAAATCAGAATCTCTGAATATTGGGACCAAGATTATAACCTCCCAAGTAATTTGTATGAAAAAGAAGTAGATCCAATTTATGAAGCATTTGAGAAGCAATGACCCAGTTGGCGTTAAAGAATAGTTGCTACACACACACACACTTTATAAAGGCATTAATCCCATTCATAAAGGCTCAATTTTCATGACCTAGTCACCTCCCAAATGTCCCACTTATAATTACCATCACATTTGGGATGAAGTTTCAACATATGAACTTTGGAGGGGCACAAACATCAGGGATAGCAGTCAGTCATCTGCCTCTCAGCTAGAATTCCACCAATGGTGAATTACAACAGAGAAAGCCCCATTTCTTGCTCTGCAAGTAGCTCTGAGTTGTCTACGTTGTTTTCAGTCTCTTATGAGGGCTCTGCTAGTCATTGGATATTAATTACATGACGTTAGCTCGCAAACAAGGAAGTTCAGAGGTCAGTGATGCAGCAGTTAATGGACACTGTAGAATATTAGTGACTAGATTTCAGGGATTCTATAAATCCTCTGAACTTATCTGTGTGTGTTTTTTTTCCAACTCAAATAAATCAAAGAAGAACCAAAATGCAGTGTATATAATCAGAAAGAAATGTTGGGTAGTTGTGTTCATCCTATTCTTATTCTTAGTTTTCCTATCTACTAACATTTGTCTCCAAAGTGGCTACAACAATTTAGGCTCCCACCAGAAAGAAGAGGAGAGAAAAATGTTTTTCTTATTCCTGCTGATACATATTTCTTTAAAACTTTCAATACTTTTTCTAATCTTCTAGGTGTGAAATTGTGCTGCTATGCTTTAAATTGCATTTTTCTTTATGTTCATGAAGTTCAGTATCTCCTTACCTATGTGATCATTCAAATTTCTTTTGTAAATTAACTATTCATATCCTCTTTATATTTTTCACCCTTTATCTCTTCTTTCATTCTTTTTGTTCTCTTTTTCAGTCTTATTCATTTGTAAGTGTTTATTTTGTAGTGATCATATTTAGCCTCTGTTGTCGATGCACAGATATTGTATTACCTTCTCTCAGTTTATCCATTATTTTTTAAACTTTATGATTTCTAAAGCATATAGAAATTTTTAACTCACAATTGTTTATATACTTTTCTTCAAAAAGTTTTCCTTAAACAGTAGTTAAAAACCATATTTGTATATCTCATTATAATAATTTTTTACTTTTTTTTTTATTTTAAAGTAATTATTCTAGTTGGAATTTATCTTCTTATGATTTAAAGTAGGACCTAAGTTATTTCATAGGCTTAAAATAAACCCAACAAAAATTATTCCCTAATCAGTTATTTGTCACATTAAAGTGCCTGCTACATCTGTCATAAAATAAATTTATCTATCATCTACCCATTTATCTATTTACCTATCTGATCTTTCCAGAAATCTCTATTCTGATACATTTATTGCAGTATTGCAACATAATGTAATGTCCACACAAGTTTGTAAAGGACCTGTAAAATTATATATAATATATAATATATGCACTGCTGCGTTTTTGTTAATATAAGGTTGGGGATATATATATCATATATATGATATATATATAATTGGAGATATATAGTATAACCTAATATAATTGAAAGCAACCATTAAATAAACCAATTATAATAAGCATGGTATACCCATGTCATAGATTACCATGCAGCAGCTGAAATAATGAAATGGATCTAAGCTCATTGATATATATATATAAATGTATTTAAAAAGCCATAAAATATTGCTAAGTGAGAAAAGCACTTTGCAAAATTATACAAACATACAGATTCAGTCACCAAGTTGCATTTGGTGTGTATACTCCTTATGTAAAAAAAGCACACATAAAAGTGCCATAGACATAAGATACATAGTAAATGTAAATTTTAAAATATGGAGGGGTTTACACAAATTCTGGAGAATGCTGATCTCAGTACTACATGTCATCTTTGAGGTATGAGGAAGAAAGACAGGAAGGGCAAATGAAAGAGGAAAAAAAAGGAAAGAGGGAGGGAGGACAGGAGGGCTGATAGATGGGTGTGAGGGAGGAGGTACAGTGAGAAGAGGAATGCTCACTTTGTTCTTTCTACTAGTACATGTGCCCATAATATTATACAACAGCACGATTTATTTGTACCATAAGGAAGACAGGAACCATCTATATAATTAGATGGGTATATCTCAATTTCCATAATCACACTCATGGCCATAACTACCTATTATCAAGTAAAAACCAAAAAAGATGAGTTCTTCTCCTCTCATGTTAATAGAACACATGCTGATGCACTGACTGCATTAATTTTGGAGAACTGTACTGAAAGGCCAGGGAGATGTTATTTAGGCTGGTGTGATCAGAATGTCCTCTTTGATGAGGTGACGTCTGAGTAAAAACCTTTATGGAGTGGAAGTGAGGGTCTCGCAGTAAATCCATGGGAAGAGTATTAAGGGCAGAGGGAACAGAAAGAGCATGGGCTATGGCTGAGGCTACTCTGGGAGCAGTATGGCTGAGGGCAGCAGGCAAGGCAGGGAGGCAACCATTTGTTATATGAGGAAGGGACTTGAACTCATTAGGATTTTGGACCTTAATATTTTGTTGACGTGTTTGGACAAGTATAATGGGATGGGAAAAAAAGATAATAAAAAATAAATGAACAAAAATATTTAAGACACTGGTAGGAAATTCAAGAGGCATAAAATAGGAGACTAAAATATGAGAACAAGTAACTCACAGAGGCAGGTGCTATGGAGTGACCAACTCTGATTGGAAGTTTATAAAAGACCAGCCACTCAAAAGAACCAGCCATTTATTTGTACTCTCATTTACCTCACTCTTGCGGTTATGAGGATTTCAATATTCTGTCCAGCCTTTTTTTATTTCTCTAAGATTTCTTGAGTTTACTGCTTATTATTCTAGGACTACCTACTAAATCTAGTACATTTCTATCCTCCAACATAATTGATTCCACTGTTTTTTTTTAAAAAGATTTTATTTATTCATTTGACACAGAGAGAGAGATTACAAGTAGGCAGAGAGGCAGGCAGAGAGAGAGGAGAGAGGAGGAAGCAGGCTCCCTGCTGAGCAGAGAGCCCGATTGATTCCACTGTTGATAAAAACTGCCCAACCAATGGTAACTACAACTACCATTTTCTAAATAAGGAAATTGGGAGACTCACGGGGAGAAAATTAGCATATCTAAGATCATTCCGGGACTTACACATTTTCCACGCAGTATCCCAAGCATCTAGGAAAAATAGTCCATCCTGTGACATGACTTTAAGCAGGGGTCTTGGTTCCTATTTAGACCAATGACTTCTCTCTTATTCCTGGGTCATTTATTAATCCCAAAGTCCTAGATTAAAATGATAGATAACCCTGGTCCCTATTCTCCTCTTGCTGTGTAGGTATTGTTTACTCTTTATTTATGTCACCTATAGATTTTCTTTTCTTTTTTTAATTCCAATTTTGTCTCCAAAATAATTTATGTTATTCAGAATTTCAAGATGTTTGTAGCTATGATCATGTCAGAATTAGAAGTCAGTGGGTTTGTACAATTGAAGAATAGTATGTGCTCATATACAAAGGACATAAAAGTCTATGTCGTTGGCAATGTTACAACATTAAAATCAAATTGTAAGTAAGCATCCAAGGACCACACAGGCCTTTTGTTTGTTTTTTGTTTTAAACTAGTACTACAAAGACCAATTATTTTATTGTGTTACTGTAACACTGTTATGGTATCCTTTCTTCTCAATTTATAGTAGAAAATCTCACCAAAATTCTTGAAAATATCTGAATTTTCTCATAGAATATTTAACTATTCATTTTTTGCTAGTTTTAAACTAATAGTTCCCAGTTTTTTGTATCAAACCATTGGCCCATGTTTCTGGTTGAAAGCATAATTTTAAGTTATTGTTCTTTAATTTTAATTCGATATTAAGATCACAAAAGACAGAACTTTTAGTAATGTTTCTATGTACTTTCATGTTGAAAACTAAAGTCTTTCCCTTTCTAATATGTACATTAATATGATTTATATATTTTTGTATTTGCTTTTCAACCTATAATTCATCTATCCATCACTATCTTAACCCATATTCATTTTCAGTGGTAAAATTTCTAAACAGGGAAATGCACAAATCGTGAGTGTGCCATTATATGACAAATGCATACACTTGTGTAATGCAAACCAACTTCAAGAGATATAAATAACATCACCCCAAGAGAGTTCCCTCATGTCCCTGCCCAAGCAATTCTATCCATCATCTCGAGTCAATCACTTTTGTGACTTTTTTCACCAGAGTTGAGTTTCACCTCTACTAGAACATTATGTAAAAGGAAATATACCATGTATATTATTTTGTGGAAGGCTTCTTTCACTTGGATAATGTTTCTAAGCTTCATCCATGTTATTGCATACATCAGTTGTTCCTTTATATTTCTGAATAGTATCTTCTTGTGAAAATATACCTAAGTTTGTTAATCTACTTTTTGATGAAAAGTTTTTTTTTTTTTCTAGTTTAAGACTATTACAAACAAAGTTTATGTGAACACTGTTTTTCAAATCACTCGTGGGCATATGCTTTCATACATCTTGGGCATATTTCTAGTAGTGGAGTTGCTAGGTCATGGGGTAGATATATGTTTAATTTTATAAAAAAATCAGAACTTTTTCCAAATATGTTGTAATACTTAACAGTCCCATAAAAAATGTATGAGGATTCCAGTTGTTCCATATCTATGAAACATTTGTCATTTCTTTTAATTTTAGCCATTCTAGTGAATGTATCTCCTTGTGGTTCTTTTATTTATTTTTCCAAAACTGTTTGAATGGAATTGGAACTTCCAGGAAGATATGACAAGATTACTTTGGGATTTTGCATACCACCAGCAAGAAACCCCTTATTTCAGAAGACTACGCCAGTTTAGAAGTAGAGCACCAAGAGTTAACTGCCTTGAAGAAAACTGTGCTCATTTCAGTCCAAGTAATGTGACACCAGATGGCTTAATCAAATTGATTGATTAGATGTAATTTCATTGAGAAAAGCAATTTCAGTGATGAAGAGTTCAAGAAAGCAAGGTACATTTTGATCTGCCAGATTGCAATGTTCCTGGTTTTTAATTTAACCATATATCCAGTAATTTTGTATATCTCTGTTACAATTAAACAGAGTATATTAACTAAATTAGAGAAATAAATATAAAAATGTTGCTATTCTTATAATATTTTTCCTGCTTTTTAAAGCTATAGAGCATGAAATAAAAAGCTGACCCTTAAACATGGGTTTGAACTGTGTGCATCCACGTGTATGTGGATTTTTTTAATACATAGAGTACTGTAAATGTATTTTTCTTATGATTTTCTTAATATTTTTTCTCTAGCTTACTTTACTGTAAGAATATAATATATAACCATACAATATGTAAAATATGTGGTAACTGTTTATGTTATTGATAAGACTTTTGATCAACAGTAAGCTATTAGTAGTTATGTTTTGGGGTATTAAAAAGTTATACATAGATTTTTTTTTTGAGAGAGAGAGAGAAAGCATAATTGGGGTGGTAGGGGAAGCGGCAGAGGGAGAGAGAAAATCCCAAGCATGTTCCATGCTCTGTGTGGAGCCTGACATGGGGCTTGATCCCACAACCCTGAGATCAAGACCTGAGGTGAAATCAAGAGTCAGACACTCAACTGACTGAGCCACCCAGGTTCCCCCACACATAAATTTTTTTATTGCCTGTTGTGTGTGTGTGTGTGTGGAGGGGCAGTTGAGTCGGTGTTCCTAAACTCTGTGTTGTTCAAGGGTGAACTGTATTACCTGGCATTATGAACTATACGATAACAGGTGATCCACTGGGTAAAATTTGTAAGGATTACCAAATTGCTTCTTGTAAAGTCACAAGCCCACTTTTAAAATGGATTGTAAGTTTCTTCACTTACTTCAACTATTTTGCATCATTAGTACATGTCTTGCACCATTAGTACATAAATTCTAAAAAGGTAACTGTTAAAAGACATTGTATAATTTAGCAGTTTATGATACTTTCCCCAAGGGTGTTAAGAAGGTGGTATGCATTATCTGATAACAAAACCAGATAAAGACACCACAGAAAAAGAAAAGAAAAAAAAGAGAGAGAGAGAGAAAGAACTACAGGCCACTATCTTTGATGAACACAGATACAGAAATCTTCAACAAAATTCTAGCAAACATAATCCAGCAATACATTAAAAAAAATCATTTACCACGATCAAGTGGGATTTATTCCTGGGATGGAAACATGGTTCAATATTCGCAAATCAATGCGATACATCATATCAATAAAAGAAAGGATATAAACCATATGATCATTTCAGTAGATAAGAAAAACATTTGACAAAGTTCAAAATACATTTGTGATAAAAACCCTCAACAAAGTAGTTTTAGAGTGAACATACCTCAACACAATAAAGGCTATGTATGAAAAACTCACAGTTAACATCATACTCAATGGTGAAAAACTAACAGCTTTCCCCTAAGGTCTGGAATAAGACAAGGATGTCCACTCTCACCACTTTTGTTCAACATAGTACTGGAAATCCTAGCCACAGCAATTAGACAACAAAAAGAAATAAAAGTCACCCAAATTGGCAATGAAGAATTGCTGAAATTCTTCAGCATTTCTTCAGAAGAAATGCTGAAAAGTAAAACTTTCGGCATTTGCAGATGACATGATACCCTATATAGAAAACCCTAGAGACTCCATCAAAGAACCATGAGAACTGATAAATGAATTCAGTAAAGTCATAAGGTACAAAATCAATGTGCAGAAATCTGTTGCATTGCCTTACAGAAAGAGAAAGCATCAGAAAGAGAAATTAAGACAATAATCTCACTTACAATTGCACCAAAACTAATAAGCAATAAACTTAACCAAAGTGGAGAAAAACCTATACTCTAAAAACTATACAACACCGGTGAAAGAAATTGAAAATGGTATAAAGAAATGGAAAGATATTCCATGCTCATGAATTAGAGAACAAATGTTGTTAAAATGTCTATACTACCCAAAGCTATCTACACATTTAATGCAACCCCTATCAAAATACTAGCAGCATTTTTCACAGAACTAGAACAAAAAATCCTAAAATTTATACAGAACCACATAAGATCCTGAATTGCCAAAGCAATTTTGAAAGAGAAAAGCAAAGCGGGAGGTATCATAATTCCAGACTTCAAGTTCTATTACAAAGTTGTAGTAATCAGAAGAGTGTGGTACTGACACAACAATAGACACACAGATCAATAGAACAGAATAGAAGACCCAGAAAGAGCCCACAAATATATGGATCAATTAATTTTTGAAGCAGGAAAGAAGGTCCAATGGTAAAAAGATAGTCTCTTCAACAAATGATATTGGGAAAACTAGTCAGCTAATGCCAAAGAATGAAACTGGGCACTTTCTTACACCACACACAAAAATAAATTCAAAATGGAGGACCTAAGTGTGAGACAGGGCACCATCAAAATCCTGGAAGAGAACACAGGCAATCATCTCTGACATCAGCCATAGCAACATATGTCTTCTGAGGCAAGGAAAATAAAAGAAAAAATAAGCTACTGGAATTACAGCAAAATAAAATCTTCTGTACAAGCAAAGGAAACAATCAACAAACCAAAGTGACAACCTCCTGAATGGGAGAAGATATTTATAAATGACACATCCAATAAAGGATTAGTATCCAAAGTATATAAAGAATTTATATAAATCAACACTCAAAAACCAAATAATCCAGTTAAAAAATGGACAGAAGACATGAACAGACATTTCTCCAAAGAAGACATCCAGATGGCCAACAGACACATGAAAAGATGTTCAACATCACTCATCATCAGGAAAATGCAAATCAAAACTGCAATGAGATATCACTTCACATCTGTCAAGATGGCTAAAATCAAAAACATAGGAAATAAGTGGATTTTGTTTTTATTTTTGTTTTTTTAAAGATTTTATTTATTTATTTGACAGAGAGAGAGACAACGAGAGAAGGAACACAACCGGGGGAGTGGGAGAAGGAGAAGCAGGCTTCCCACCGAGCAGGTAGCCCAACGTAGGGCTTGATACCAGGACCTTGGGATCCTGACCTGAGCTGAAGGCAGATGCTTAATGACCAAGACACCAAGGTGCCCCAGGGAACAAGTGTTGATGAGGATGTGGAGAAATAGGAACCCTCTTACACTGTTGGTGGGAGTGCAAACTGATGCAACCACTGTGGAAAACAACATGGAGGTTCCTCAAAATTTAAAAGTAGAACTATGTTAGGATCCAGTAATTGCACTATTACATATTTACCCCAAAAATATAAAAACACTAATTCAAAAGGATACATGCACCCCTGTATTTATGAGAACATTATTTATAATACCTAAGGCATAGAAGAAGCCCAAGGGTCCATCAATTGATGAATAAACAAGATGTGGAAAAAATAATGAAACAAGATGGGATGGGGAAGGAGACAAACCATAAGAGACTCTTAATCTCACAAAACAAACTGAGGGTTACTAGGGGGTGGGAGGGCAGGGATAGGGTGGATGGATTATGGACATTGGGGAGGGTTTGTGCTTTGGCGAATGCTGTGAAAGGTGTAAACCTGATGATTCACAGACCTGTAACCCTGGGGCAAATAATAATAATAATAATAAAGAAGATATGGTATATTTATATATGCAATGGAATATTATTCATCCATAAAAAGAATGATATCTTGCCATTTGCAAAAACATGGATGGAGCTAGAAAGTCTTATGCTAAGTGAAATAAGTCAGGCAGAAAAAGACAGATACAGTATGATTTCACTCATGTGTGGAATTTAAGAAACAAAACAATCAAAAGAAGGAAACAGAGAGAAAGGCCAAGAAACAGACTCTTTAGTGAGAGAGAAACAGACTTTTTAGTGAGAGTAAAACAGATTCTTCAGTGAGAGTAAAATTTTTTAACATTTTTAACTCCATACTCCAAACTGATGGTACCACAATGGATGAGGGTGGGTGGGTAGGTGAGATAGGTGATAGGGATGAGGGAGTGTACTTGTTGTGATGAGCACAAAGTGTTGTATGGAAGAGCTGAATCACTATATTGTACACCTGAAACTAATATCACACTGCAGGTTAACTCTACTGAAAATAAAATAAAATAATACAATGCAATAAAAAGGAGGTATGAGGATTTAATCTTTTACCTATGTAAAATCTGGTTGTTATTTTTCCTTCATATCATTCTAGTGCTTTTCTTAACAAGGGAGTTTTTCATGAAGATTCTTAATTAAATCAATGGAAAAACAATAGAATACATACATAATTTCCATTTAATAGAAGGCCAAAATCAACCACTAGAGTTTAAGGCTTGGACAAATGATGGATATGGAGACGTAATTTGGAAATTTGCCTATTATTTTTACTTTCCTTCTATTCTGTGGCATTAAAGTAGAACTAGGAATAGCCTATAATTGTACTATTAATCTTTTCAGTTAACCTTTTTATAAATATTCAATTTCCTTTAATATTTCTTTGTAATTTACTTTTAGGAGACTATTATTTGAAAGCCCAAAGATCTTGTATGTGTCCATGCCACTTTGCAGTAAGAAATGGGACTTTTCAGACAATGTGTTAATCCCTCTTGAATTCCTATTCCCCCTCTTAATAACTGTAAAAACATATTATTGTCCCATCTTAGAAATAAGACCTACAAGATGTCCTGATTATCTCACAGAGACAGGCTGGACCCCCATGCCCCCCACCACCGACCCAGAACTTGATTTGGATGTTGAGACTGATAATGTGACACACGCACCGTGATGCCATGAAAAGGTTTACTACACATAATGGGTCTTTCTGGGGAGAACAGGAGTAGATTCCCAGCTGGTCCAAAAATGAGAGTAGGGAAAGATTGGCTTAATGGTGGCTAGTGAGTGCGGCTGGAGGATGTGGGTTAAGATGCAGAGGCCAAGGACTGTATGATTCTCACTCTCTCTGGCCCCAAAGGAGGGAGTACCCAAGCTTTATCATCACGTTTCCCAGGTGCAGTGCAGAAAGAGAACTTAAAAGCCCTCAGCAGCCATGCATCAAGAATGGAGTTAGACTCTTTGTTAGACAAAAAAATTCCCTATGTTTGGCAGAACACAATGTATGTAAGGAGTGCCAAGATATCATGCTGAGTGGATGACTGGGTATTAATTCTAAGGTTGAAAGGCCTAAAAATAATCATTTAAAATGCCAGAGAAAAATAGTATTTGCACATATGCCACCTCAGGCCATGGATATTTGGGATCCCCTTCCTATCTCTTCCTGAGACCTTATTTCCAGAACACCCATATGACAAATGAATGTGACAACTATGTAGTAGGATATAATTCTAAGTCGAGAAGCTAATTTTTTAATAGCTCTTTGTTTTCACTTTTCCGTGACTCAGACAACTGGCAAGGTCTTAATGGAACTTCAGCTTCCATGGGTACATTTTTACATGGCAGAGTATGTGTTATGCTATTATCATTATTGTTGCTAACCCACATATAGAACCCTGACTGCTGTCCACGTCTTCATTTATAGTCACGCTTTTCTTACACAGAAGGGATTGTAGTTATTAGCTCAACTCTCAAACACACTCAGGCACACAAAGAGGAAAAAAATATCATATATGGATTATTATAACAATAATCTTACAGAACTCAGCTGTGAAGAGAAATTCATATATTTATCCCTCATTTGACAAACTGGAGAAATGGGATAGAATCCTACTCAAATCAGCAAATTACAGAAAGCAGAAAAGCAGGAGAAATATTACAACTCCACTATTTATATAAACTTGGACAATGTCAGTGTTAGCCAAATTTAATGATTTTCTTTGTTTCTAGAAGTTTGGGTAGATCCACTGCTAGTGTTTCAGTAACATAAAGAGTTAATTATTAATTTCTCACATGTTAAAAGTTATCTTACCTTATAGGATTGATGTATGTTAGAATTTAAAAATATAATTTCCATGTTGTGCTTTGCACAGTGTCCGGAACTTAGGAGATACTCTTTTGCTGCTGCCAATACTTCCAATACTAATAACTACCATTACTAACTAACATTATTAGGCATACTTTGTTTCATTTTAAAATAAAAATTACATTGGTACTATATTACTAACTAAACGACAAGTCTTACTAGAATTCCATCAGTTTGTTCAATAATGTCAATAATGTCAATGTTCAATAATGGAGTTACTTAATTGTCTATACAGAAAATTCAGAGATGGCCCTTTCCCTGAAATGATCTCTTTACAATGACTTTGAATGAGACTTGTGCCTACTACGAGGCTCATTCTCCTCTTCTGCGAATAGAGATAATAACGCTCAGAGGGCTCACATAAGGGTTGTATGACATAATGTATACACAGCAAAAAGAATGCTTAGACCATAATACACATTCAAGAAGTGAGAAATGCTAATAGTATTTTTTTTGAGAAATGCTAATAGTATTACTGTGACAGTTTTTCATGCAGCACTGATTAAGCAGATTATTCAGTAATGTCCTTCTCTGAACTTTAATCTTTTTAAGGTTAGTACATTAGATGTGGCTAGAAGGTTCAGTTTTCATGTCATTATTAATATACCATTAAAATTCATTTTTTTTAAAGATTTTATTTATTTATTTCACAGAGGGAGAGAGATCACAAGGAGGCAGAGAGGCAGGCAGAGAGAGGGGGGAGGGAAGCAGGCTCCCCGCTGAGCAGGGAGCCCGATGCGGGCCTCGATCCCAGGACCCTGAGATCATGACCTGAGCCAAAAGCAGAGGCTTTAACCCACTGAGCCACCCAGGCGCCCACCATTAAAATTCATTTTAAGGTGTTTTGCAAACTCCCACAAAACTAACTGCATGAATGTCTTCTTTTCCTTTGGAAAAGTAGGTTCAAGGAAAAAAATCAAAAAGTTCAGGATTCAATTTCCTGTAAATATTCCATTTTAATACTACTTTCCACTGGCTTTGTGCTCCTCTCCTAACAAATAAATTGTGTTTGTTTCTATAATATGACTTCTCACACTGTCTATGGAGAACTGGAAAGCTGTTATATTTTTAATACAGGCTTTTTTGCTCCCCAGAAATTGGGCTAAAAGAAGGTGAGAATCTATCAGAGTTGCCAAAAGAGAAATGTTTGGTGATAAATCATCTATATGAGCATGTACAATGGACATACAAGATATCTGAAACTGTCAAATTGAATATGAGTATGATCAGAATAAAGTTGCTCTATGTCAGGGCCTTGCTTAAATAAAAATGACAAGTTCTGACAGAATTTCTGCCTACTGTGGATGACTGACTGAGCAAGCAGCATTGAGATGGTTTCTGAAATAGTCTTTTTGTCAGGAAAACATTAAGAAGTCAAAGTTTCTTTGCTCTATACTGTCTGAAGACAACACTTTGGAAATGAAAAGCACACTTTTCCAGAAGCCACACTTTCTGTGAACTCCAATGGTGTGGTCCACCTGTCATCTTCTTTCACTTCCAAAAGGACCTGGTCTTCGATCAGCTCTAGGTAAAACAACACTGTGGTTTTCACAACTACAAGGGAAAACCAGGCTCAAAGGACAACAGCACTCTGGTCTTCAGTGTCTGGTCATTCTCTCCATCAATCCATTTCCCAAGAGGGCAGTTTTGCCTTCCCAGGACGCTCATGTACCTTCTTACAGAAGAGGAAGTTGTACTGCCATTACAAAGACTCTTTATCCCAAAGCTATTAAGAATCAACCATATAACTTGAATAACCCTTTTGCTTTCTCTTTGAGTCATTTTATGCCATATAAAATAGAATAATGTCAACAATTATTAGATCCATGCTCCATGCTAGGCACCATGATAGACATGGAAAATATTCAAGATGACCTCTCCGCTCCTAACAACTTCACAGTCCATCTGCTTACTGAGCAACTAGAGGCTATTTAAGCAAAAATTTAAAATGTCAAGCATAATGTCAGTACAAGGATTCACTGGAATATTTTATCTATCTATCTATATATGCATATACGTAACATGGACACACACATTAAGAGTGAGAAGAAGACACAGAGATACTGGTTAGAAATCACCTTATAATCATAATTTTTGGTGTGGTTATATATGAAAATTGATTTTGTACTTATGTTTTTCAGGAGCAATATACATTGCTTTAGTAATACAATAAGCAAGTAAACATTATTTCATCTGCATTTAGAGAAAAGTCATTCTTCTACAATTTCTCTTACAATCTGATGCTCATATTCCCTAGTTACTAGAAATATTATCCCTTTCCTTTCTTAAGACTATTTTCCTATAAAGCAAGGGTAAAAGAAATGGAGAAAGGATGTGGCAGAGATTTTATTTCAAAATTGTTTTGGAATTTCTAGGAATTCAGTGAGCAGGTGAGGGCAATTCAGACCTGATGGCTGATGCTGAATGAATGATAGAAGCTGTCTTATTCGTTCAGTCCTATCCTTAAGTCTACAAGCATGCCCACCACAAAATAGGTGCTCAGAAAAACCTTTGCTGCAGCAATGTAACTGTGAACTCCCAGACGCACATTTTGGCTTTGACTAGTCAGTAAAATGTTTTTTGAAGTCTTAGTTATCAAGAAAATAGGAAGATAAGCCACAGACTGGGAGAAAATAGTTGCAAAATCTGATAAAGGACTTTTTTCAAAATACACAACGAATTCTTAAACTTGGGCAGCCTGGGTGGCTCAGTGGGTTAAAGCCTCTGCCTTCAGCTCAGGTCATGATCTCAGGGTCCTGGGATCGAGCCCCGCGTCGGGCTCTCTGCTCAGCAGGGAGCTTGCTTCCTCCTCTCTCTCTGTCTGCCTCTCTGCCTACTTGTGATCTCTGTCTTTCTCTCTGTCAAATAAATAAATAAAAATCTTTAAAAAATATATTTATAAAAAAAAGAATTCTTAAACTTTAGCAATAAGAAGCAACCCAATTAAAAAATGGGCCAAAGGCCTTAACAGATACCTCACCAAAGATTTGCAGATGGCAAACAAGCATACGAAAAATGCTTCACATTATAGGTCATCATGGAAATGTGAATTAACAATGAGATACTGCTACATGCCTATTAGAATGTCCAAAATCTAAAACACTGACAACACCAAATTCTGGCCAAGAAGTGGAGAAATGGGAACTTTCATTCATCATTGATAGGAATGCAAAATAGTACAGTTACTTTGGAAGACAGTATGGTGGTTTCTTACAGAACTAAGCATACTCTTATCATACAATTTAGTGATCATGCTCCTTGGGATTTACCCCAAAGAGATGAAAACTTATGTCCATATAAAACCTGCACACAGATGTTTATAGCAGTTTTTTCTATAATTGCCAAACCTGGAAGTAGCAAAGATGTTCTTCAGGAGGTGAATGGATAAACTCTAGTACACCCAGACAATGGAATATTATTCAGTGCTAAAAATATGGGCCATCAAAGTCACAAAAAGACATGAAGGTATTTAGATGCATATTATCAAGTGAAAGAAGCCAATTTGAAAAGGCTACACATTGAATGATTCCAATTATATGACATTCTGGAAAAGACCAAACTATGGAGACCATAAAAAGATCAGTAGTTATAACGGGTGAGGGGATAGGGAGGGAGGGATGAAAAGGCAGATCACAGAGGACGTTTAGGGCAGTGAAACTCTGTGGTATGATTATATAATGACAGATACATGTCATTATATATTTGTATAAATTCATAGAATGTACAACAGTGAACCCTAATAGAAACTATGGACTTTGTGCAATTATGCCATGTCAATGTAAGTAATAAATGCAGCACTCTGGTGGGGGGTATTGATAATGTGGGCAGCTATGCATGTTTGAAGGCAGAGGGAGATCTGAGATGTGAGATCTCTCAGTTTTACTCTCTGTTTTGCTGTAAACCTAAAACTGATCTAAAAAAAAATCCTAAGCTAGTTTTGAAGGTTCAAATCTTCTAATACAAACACTTTACAGAAAAAAAAACCTTGAATTGGCTAAGAACTAGTTTCCATCTCTATTTTCTTTATGAAGTATCTCTTCAGTCATCTGGAGATCCACTGAAGGCAAAAGACTTAAACAATCTTTTAGTTGTGGCAGATAAATTATATTAGTCATCTGGCTGTGTAACAAATTTCCCCAGATCTTAGTAGTTTAAAACAACAAACTTTAAAAATCTCACAGCTCAACGGGCTGTTGGCAGGTGCCAGTTCCTCATTGGCTGTTTGCCAGAGGCTTTGATTCTGTGTCATGTGGGCTCTTCTACAAGGCTGCTTACAACAAGACAGCTTGCTTCCCCCAGAGAAAGTGATCCAAGAAAGAAGTCCTAAAGCTTTTATGGGTTACCTCAGAGTCACACACCAGTAACTATACTTTGTTCTATTAGTGAGAAGCAAAATACTAAGTCAAGACCGATTCAAGGAAGAAGAATTGTTCAATCAAACAATTAATGGACATATTTTTAAAACCATTACAGATGGACTTAATCCTGGGGAGAGAAGTCAGGGTCATAAGTTTGTCTTTGGCAGTAACTAACTTACACGTTTCCTTGCCAGGGCCAGGATCAGTTATATTCTAACTCAATTAATGTTGCTAAAATTTATGTCCTAGCACCCAACAGCTAAGTCTGCCTTTTGTGAAGGGCCTGGTGAGTACTGACTGAATTTAGGAGTCCAAAGAGACCAGTTTTCATTTTCTTGGATCGTGTCCCTAACACTCATACAATCCAAAAATATGATGAGATTGTTTTTCAGTCTATTATTTGTTCATCCTTGCCTTTCCCAACTGGTGGTTTTTGAATCCCCCAGAGGAAACCTATGTGCCCAGGAAGAAACAGAAACCAGAGATATCACTGTAGCTCCTGGTCTCAAAACCAGAAGGAAAACTAGATTTTTTACATAAGAATGCCTTTTTAAATTATATTTATATTTATTTCTATTTCAATATGTGAAAACATTCACAGTAAAAACTCCTATTTTAATGAGATCTTACAAAAATTGCACGTGAATTGATCAGGTAAATATTGTGCTTTCTGGGAGCTAAAAGTCTAGCTAAGAATCATACTATTACTATTCTTATTTGATGACTGCATAGCATTTCACAGTTTATAGATAACTTTGCATTTATGATTTTATTTCAGCTTCATGAAAGATCTGTGGGAGAGATAAAATAGGTATTATTCTTCTCTCCCTCTCTCTCTATATATATAATATACGTATGTTTGTATGTATATATTAATCCTTCTATTATACATATCCATTGTATAATGAGAAAGAGAGACAGAGAGACTACACTAGAAACCAGGCTTCTGATCCTACACAGCTGACTCTCAAAGTTAATACAAAGCTCCTATTTGAAATAAGAGGAAAACCCCGTGAAGAACTGTTAGGCTTGGAGTCAGAGCACTGTGGAAAGTTTTTAGCTTTAAAACCAGCGTTTCTTCCTGGAATTTCTCCTCTATTTGCTGGGAAACTAGTCCTTCTTGACTACAGTCAAAAATGTTGTGAAATAAAAAGAAAGATCAGTCTATGAATTTATCCCAGTGATTCTTAAACCTGCAAAAGCATCAGAATTACATGAAGGGTTCCTTGAAACTGTATGTGGTGGAGAGGTACCCTGTACCAGTTTGTTCGATTGAATAGCCATAGGACAGAGCCCAATAATTTGCATTTCTAACAAGTTCCCAAGCTATGCTGATGTTTCTGATGGCAGGGATTTGACTTTAAGAATCCCTAGTCTGTTTCATTANAAAGAATCCCTAGTCTGATGAACAGACATTTTGGCAAAAAAGATATCCAAATGGCCAAAAGACATATGAAAAGTGCTCAGCATCACTTGGCATCAGGGAAATACACATCAAACCCACAATGAGATACCACCTTACACCAGTCAGAATGGCTAAATTTAACAAGTCTGGAAATGACAGATGCTGGTGAGGATGTGGAGAAAGGGGAACCCTCTTGCACTGTGGGTGGGAATGCAAGCTGGTGCAGCCAGTCTGGAAAACAGTATGGAGGTTCCTCAAAATTTGAAAATAGAGCTTCCCTACGACCCAGCAATCACACTACTGGGTATTTACCCTAAAGATACAAATGTAGTGATCTGAAGGGGCATGTGCACCCAAATGTTTATAGCAGCAATGTCCATAACAGCCAAACTATGGAAAGAACCTAGATGCCCATCAACAGATGAATGGATAAAGAAGAGGTAGTATGTGTATACACACACACACACACACACACACACACACACACACACACACAGGAATACTATGCAGCCATCAAAAACCCTGAAATCTTGCCATTTGCAACTATGGGGATGAAACTAGAGGATATTATACTAAGTGAAATGAGTCAATCAGAGAAAGACAATTACCATATGATCTCTCTGATATGAGGAATTTGAGAGGCAGGGCAGGGGATGTGGTGGGTAGGGAGGGAAAAAATGAAACAGGATGGGACCAGGGAGGGAGACAAACCATAATAGACTCTTAATCTCACAAAACAAACTGAGGGTTGCTGGGGGCATGGAGAGGGAGGGATAGGATGGATGGGTTATGGACATTGGGGAGGGTTTGTGCTATGGTGTGTGCTGTGAATTGTGTAAGACTGATGATTCACAGAGCTGTACCCCTGGGGCAAATAATACATTATATGTTAATAAAAAAAAATCCCTAGTGTGTTCTATTAATTTCTACTCTCACCCTCCTTGAGTCCTCTTCTGGCTTAGGCCTGTGACACTACCTTGCCATTGAACTTTGGTGAATTGCCCTTTGGTAACTTCAGGGCTGGCCCTACTTAGGGTGACCTTTTATTTTATCATCTCAACTGGACATTCTTGAGAGCAAAGGAGACATGAGTAATAAATACCTTGAAATTATCTGGGTAAATAGGAACACATATCCATACCTTAAAATTTATTTATAAAAATGAATCATGCTGTTTTTTCCTGAGAAAGTTATGAACTCTTCTTAGACCCTAATTATTTCATATGTATAGTTGGGATAATAAATAACACCAACCTCTTGGTGTGTTGTGAAAACTTAAGAAAACGCACATTGGGTTTCTTGTACATTATGGTACTTTCCCTGAGGCTTTTCAAGATGGAAGAATGGGTTTATTCCCTGAGCTGCTGGCTGCAGACAGTTGGCAGTGCTTCCAGGCCTTAGGAGATTGCCTCAGTTGAAGCACACTGCTCTTCTGAGGTCATGCCTCCCCTAGGGTAGTCTGCATCAGTGATGTAACAATATGGGCATATCGGCCCAATCCCTCTTCCAGGTTTAGAGGCAAATCCCAAAGCCCACCTCACCGCTAAAGAGACCTCCTGCTTTGGCGGAGACATGTGCTGAAACTGCATCACATCTCAACTTTTTTGTCCACCCCAATCTGCCTTCTTCCCTTCCATAAGTACTGATCCAAGTTGATGTTTGGCCTCTTAAACTCCATCTCAGAATTGCTTTCTAGAACTCAAACTGGAGCATACATAATAAGCATTCAGTGAGTATGAGTTATTAGTACTACTACTAGTAGTGGTACAACAACTACAACTACTACTTTCTCCATTAATTGTCCATGCCAGTGGCTCCCTTAGGTGTTGTTAGATATTATACTACCATTCCATCCACGGCAACTACCAAAATTACTACTCTAAATTCTATAGCTAAAAAACTATTATTAATAGAGTTTACATACTAATCTTTTACTTTATAAGTAGTGATAAATCCTTCATATTAAAGTATAATTGGAGCATGACCTTACTAGGAGGCTGTGCCCACATGTGGCACCACAAGACTGATACAGTGGTAAACAGTTGTGTAGTTCTTTAACCTGTATTTAATTAATACTCACTATTACTCCTGGAAGTGACCACTATTAGTTTCCACATTCTGCATTTTTTTAAAAGGCTTTATTTATTTATCAGAGAGAGAGTGTGCACAAGCAGTGGGAGCGGCAGGCAGGGCAGGCAGAGGGAGAAGCAGGCTCCCCGCCGAGCAAGGAGCCTGATGTGGGACTCGATCCCAGGACCCTGGGATCATGACCTGAGCTGAAGGCAGCCACTTAATGACTGAGCCACCCAGGCATCCTACACATTTTATATTTTAGAATGACATGTATATTCAGCGTGGATGACAGTGTATGCATGTGTGCAGGTGTGTGTATGTGTGCACACATGTATAAACCCTATGTCTTATGTTGAAAAACTTTCAGTGCCTCCAGTTTTAACAGCAAAAATGTCTCCAGATATTGCGAAATATTCCATGGAGGTAGGGGTAAAGTTGCTCCAAATCAGGAATCATTGATTGAGATGGTAAAAGGACAAATGAGCATTGCCAATGATGCAAACACACCACCAATAATCCAAATAATTTCTCTCTATCACGAGCCGTGTAGTAAGGCCAGAAGTCTGGTGATCTGGCTTCCATTTAATCATTAACAACTATGTGTCAGATTAATGCTCAGTGCATTTCCTGGCACCATGCTAGGTCTGCAAAACAGGGTTCCTAACTTCAAGGAGCATCCAGTCAAATGCGAAGGATGGACACTGATGTTATAATCAGACAAATCAATATATAATTACAAATTAGGGGGAACCTTATGAAAGGAAATGAAGGCTTCCATGAGAGAGGAGGAGATGAGGGTCTATCCTAGATTTGTAGTCAAAGAAGGACTCGCTGCAATGGCAGTGTTGTACCCAATATCTGAAGACCTAATGTTTAGCCAGAGACTTCACTCTCCACCTGAATACGTGTATACATTGTTCTAAATTGTTCTGTCCACAAGGCATTCTAACCCTCCCTTCTTTGATTCTTTCTTTAGCCATTTCTGAGTGAGCCATTCTCAGTTTGTTTTATTTCGTTTTTAGGAATTTTTTAAACACATGCCCTGGCTTCTTTAGAATCATTGAAATGTCATGCTTTTATTGTTACTGAATATATACTAATACTATTTCTAAAAAGCAAGTCAAAGCAATAATATAGTATTGACTCTGCCTGTGAAAACCATATTCCTCCTTCCCTCTGAATAAAATTATATCCAGGGCTTTTCTCTGTAAAATTTCCTGGTATTCCCTTTTTCTTACTACACATATAGCTGTATAATGGAAAACAGGCATGGAATAGAGGAAGGTACCCCTCTCTCCCCCTGTGGATGGGAAAATAAAAAAATTCTTGCTAGTTTATAACTAGGCCTAAAATGAACCACATTAGTACTTTAGTTTAGTCCTAAGGGCCCTAATGAGACACAAATTTGACAGATGGGTTGACACATTAGAACTGTTAACATGCATTACCAAGAAAATTGCCATGAATTAAGTCAGCGCACCAGGGAACAAAGGATAGTACCCTGAGATAACAGGACAGAGGAGAGATTCACTTCAGTGGGGGTGGTAGGAGTATCAGAGACAGGCCCCGGCCATCAGGAAAGGCAGATGGTCAAGAGGTATACCTGCAAATTTCTCATCTGGAAGGGATTTGAAGGAGGAGAATCATACAAATGGAGGAGGAAGGCACAGAGATTAAAGGTATCAGTACAGATCCCAAAGTTGAGATGGTCATATTTAAGAGTAACTGGCCATGTTTTTGTGTAGCTGTGAAGCTCCATTTAATCTTTGCTTTACTTCTTTCCTAGACATTCTGTATTCATTTAATAATAGATGCTTACTGGGCAGTATCCTTTTTATTACTGTTTTCACTGTAAACCATCCCAGGGCAGGGATGTCAGGGCATAAATCTGCTGCTGCTTACTAACCCAGTGCCTGCCAACACCCAGTAACAAACCAGTAATTGCAACTCAAATGAGGTACACCAGGCAGCGGAGTCAGACAAATGTGTCTAAAAACTGAGGGCACCGTGGCCTTAGTGGCAACAACTTTGCACCATAGGCTCCACTCTACAAAATTGTTAGTCTCTGATGCTTTTATCTCAAAGGCTCCTTAGAGTGTGTACAGCTTGGTAGATAAATCCAATCCTATGGGTTGTCGCCCATACCTCCTCTCAAAGGTGGCTTTCCATTCAATGTTCTTACGCAACTGACTAATATCCCCATGTGAAGCATGAATTAACTCCAGTACCAAATAGGCCTATTAAATGCGGATGTTTCTTTTGGTTTGCTGCAATATTTAAGCTTAATCACAAACTTTTTTTTTTAAGTTTTTTTTTTGTTTGTTTTGTTTTGTTTTTTTGACAGAGAGAGAGATCACAAGTAGGCAGAGGCAGGAAGAGAGAGTGGGAAGCAGGCTCCCTGCTGAGCAGAGAGCACGATGCAGGGCTCGATCCCAGGACCCTGAGATCATGACCTGAGCCGAAGGCAGAGGCTTAACCCACTGAGCCATCCAGGCACCCCATTAATCACAAACTTTTAACTGGTTCAGGAATTTTCCTCTAAGCATAGCCCATATGGTTCCAAGAACTTCACTTAAGTGACTGGTTCCTCTAACCTGTCAGTATTAATCTTCCAGACCTAGTTACTCCAATTTGAAACATTTTAGCTAAGGCAGCCTGGACTCTATCTTTAACCCTTCCAATAGTGTCATCAATATGATGGTTGGTACCTAGGCACTTCTGGTAGGATCTTAGTCTTTTCTACACTTCTGCCCAACTTTTAGAGACAAGTCGTAGGGGAGTAGATGGCCGTGAGGGAACATAGCAAAATTACGTGATAACAGAAGCCATGAAAAGGCAAATTGATTTTGATCATGTGGATGCACTGGGTGCTTAAGGAGGCATTTGGAATGCCCACCACTGTGTACAATACCTTCAATCTGTGCAAAGGATTCAGATTGTTCTATCTGGAACTGCAACAACAAGAGGGATTACTGCCACATTGAGCTTACTACAGTAACTCACAGAGAAGCAAGTACTCGTCTTCACTGGTCACACAAGGCTATTATAAGTTGATGGTGTTTCTTTAAGCAGCTCTTCCTTGACTAGCACCTTGATCAAGGCCATGATTTCCTCCTACTCATGTCCCTCTAGTTATCCTATACTGTTTCACAGCAACCACGTGACTAGACGGGGGAAGATTTATGGGCCCCCAGTTATGACATCTTCTGCTACCCCTGCTCTCATTTTGTTATTTCCCCCGTTGAGAGCACTTCTTATAATCAAGAACAGACTATACATTCTTAACATTTCTCAATGTCACAATATATTCAACATTATCAGTTAGTAATTGTGTATTGCCACAAAGGGATCCACCCACAAAGTTAACGAGCTTACTGTCCAGAGTTTTCTCAATTTTTTTTTTCTTCTTAAATCACACCATGGGTGCTTCCCAGCACCACAGGACTGAAAAGGGTTGGCCATAAAAGGGTTGGCCGTAAAAGGGTTGGCCGTAAAAGGGTTGGCCATAAAAGGGTTGGCCATGACAACCCCAACATATCTTAACCAGTGAATAAGGCCTCTAGTCTTCTTTTGGTTACCTTGGTCTCTATCCTAGTCTTGTTTGCTTTTGCAAAAGGTAAAATCTAGATAGAGAGGTGACCTCAAAAGTATCAGGTCAACACTCGTTTGAATAGCACATATCTCAGCCAAAGGGGTTCAAGATCTTCCTGGCTCACCTCCTCTTTGCCCACAGGAAATGGCAAAGCTAGTTGGGATTTTCTTTCGCCACTTCCCAGATCTTCAAGTTGTGTGTCCTTCTCATGGCTTGAAATGGAGGGATAATATCATCTATTCTATGACAATTTCATTATTTAGAGGTTCATGGTCTCCATTTTTAGTCCAGGTTGAAGTATCGTAGTTGTAAGGGAGGTTATATCTTCTCTTACAAGTTTCCATGGGTACTTATCACAGAATGCAAACATATCCTGGGCAGGCCACTGTTTCATATGTATGTGAAAACTCATTCTAATAAGTCCTGATTTGTCTTTACAGGTTTGTCCTCTGTGTCCATTTCACTGAGCATGGCAGTTGTGTCCAGGATGGCTTGGGACATAGGGCTGATCATTAACTAACTAAGAGAATTCTATTCCTTCTTAAGCAAACTTAATGTAGCTCCCCTGTCTGCTAACCGGAGGAGTCACATTTCTGTAGTCTCCTAGGCTTTTGCCCAGATAGATCTCTAATTTCTCTCCTTTTGAACTTATAAGCGCAAAGAGTAACTCTCTGAAAAACTAATTGGTTTTACATACTCCAGGAAGTATCTCATCTTTAGACAACCACTAGTTGGAGGAAAGTGCCACTGATTTGCCAGTGGTGCAGAAGAGTGAGCAACAACCACCATACACTCTCATTAGCTTCACAGTCTTTGACCTACTTTATTTCTAATTCTAAACACCAAGGCAGCTCATCGGTCATCTCAGGGATGATTATTCAGAACTGGTTGTCTCCATTGTTACTGAACACTTCGGCAACCAAATCCGCTTCTAACCAACACAGTACCATGCCTGACCAATGAACACAAAGGACTTCAGTTGTCATTCTTCCAAAAGAGCACTGCAACTTTACTAGTCCAAGGTTGGGGACAAATTTTTCAAGAATGCCGAGAAATTGAACTAGTAAAGAAAATATAAGCCTAGATTTGCAATTTATTACTTGTAAATAAGTAAAACCAAGCAAAAACAAGATCAGCAATGATGTGAGCTCCCCATGTCACAGGATGACACTAAAGCAAAAGAGACCAGATGACGTGCAAATGAGTTATGAGACACCTTGTTTCTGAAGAGCCAATTACATACTTCAATTAAGCAATTTCATAATCTGCAGCTATAACCTAAGAGGGGACAAGGCAGAAGGCTCCCTATCCTATCAGTATTAGAGAGATGAGAAACTGCCCCATGAAAGCATTCTCAAGATAAGGAATTAAGTGAAATATTGCCTTGCAGCAGCTCCTCACAAAACTGTTTATCTTTAATAAAGATAATGTTGGAAGCTCACAGGGCATTCTGATAAGGTTTATGTCAGATGTGGTTGAGTCTTGCCTATGTGGCTTATATTGTACAAGGTCATGCAAACTCCAGCATAAAACAGTTCTCCCCCACCTAACATTAAGAAAGTTGGTCCAGGTTCTCGGAAACCAATCCTGAAACCACGCTTGACTCAGTTTTTCTTTGTAAGGGCTCATAGTTGCATGTTCAGAGTGTGTCTAGTGAGAGGAAAGGCTAAGTATGATCTGATAAAAGAATGTTTCAGTCTCCACTGTCTAATCAGAACAGTATATACCATAGGTTATTTCTCAAAGTATCCCAATCATGTAGCATGTTAGATATTACTGTACATTACCTAAACATAGAAAGGCAGAAGAGTAATTTATTGAAAAAGATTGCCTATGTCCTCATTATTCTTATCAGAAAGAAATTAGTTTCAGCTATTTTAATTACAATATGTTCTGAGAAGAGAAAAAAGTATCCGCTCCAACCATTTTGCCATCTGGAAAAAGTTCCCTGTCCTACTGTTATTCAAGGAGATAAATTATGAAACAAATTATCATCATGTTCTTCATTTTGTCTGCATTTTCTCAAAGAAACTTTGCTGACAGGTATATTTTTCCCTCTAGAAATGTAATTTATTTGAAGAGAATATCTGGTGTCTTCATAGACTTCAACAATGAACTAATGACAATCTCGTATTTGAGACAGTGCGTGTCTGAGGTAGTATAATGACTTTATTAACTATTTCTTCTTCATGATTTTCTAAGCTGTAGCCCAGGATTATGCCAAATTGTGGCCAAGAATTAGTTATGAATAATTCAGCAAATAGAACATTTACATTAGTATTTACCACTCTGTGATTTTCTAATAGATGAAGTTTCTCAAGTAGTATAGTACAGATGCTATACAAAATGATAGTGTTATATGGAACCATATGATAAATATTGATATACGTTTATTTTGTGGTCATCTTTATAGTGTTGAAATTCTTTTCAAAATAGGTTAAAATACTAAGTATAAAACAATTTATTAACCTATGCAGATAAAAAAAAAATTCCTAAGTGTGTTAAGATGTGACTGGTGTTTGAAGACACTGAGATACAAAGACAAACCAACCTGGTGTGGTAAATTGCACATTTGGCCCCTACTCCTCCCCTCTCCCTGTACTCACACTCTTACTTGTGATTTTGCAAGATTCTTCCCACTTGCCTAACTCTTGACATCATTTTTATTATGCGATTTCTTTGTCCAACAGAAAAAGAGAAAAGGGCAGGGTACATGTGCTGAGCCTAAGGCTCAAGAGAACTTGCACGTTGTCACTCACTCTGTATGGGTGCCATCAACATGAGAAAAAACATGTATTAGCTAGTGTTATGGTCTAAGAGGATAAGAGTCACATAGAAGAAAGCCACCTCAGCTGAACCAGTCTAGATCTCCCTAACCACAGACAAGGTACAGATGTATGAGAAATAATAAATGTATTTTAAACCACTGAGTTTGGAGATGGTTTGGAATTCAGCAATAGCTTAACTAATCATGTGGTAAAGAGTAAAACCAAACAAACCTGTGTTTCTCCTAGCCATTTTGGTATAATCTGTAATAAATTTCTAAACAGTTTCATATCTACTATTCCAATGCTTCTTCTCAATAACGCCACGAAGGCAGCAGATCCAATAGCACAGCCATTCATTCCACAGATGAGGAAATTGAAGTGTTGCAAAACTCATAGCATTTCTTTTGATTACACTCATGACTGCATTACAGAAGAAAAAAATGGTTTAAACCTAAATTAGGAATCTGAATTAATTATCATTGGGAATATATCACTGGGAAGTAAACATTAAGTTTGGTATTTTCCCTTAACAAATGATTTTTTTTTTCCAGAAACCCCATTTAGAGAGATGAGTCCATCTTGGTCTGAAAAGTAATAGAAAATATTTATTCATTATCCTAGTTATAAGCATTTAAATTCTTCTCACTAAAAAAAAGTTTCAAAAATAATATACTATATACTAGCTAAAAAGAATCTATATGAATATGGAATAATTTCTAAGAGACTGCTAAATTAACATAAATTTCAGGACAATATGTATGGAACGGTAACATTTATATGAAAAGTACAATATATTTACTGGGTTTATTCATATAAATGAATATAATGTGTGAGTGTAAATATGAATAAAAAATGGCTAGAAGTTTGCCACCAAATGACTGACAAGTAGTTACCTCAAGGTAAAGAATGGTGCCTAATATTGTAAATAGTGAGGGAAGTAAACTGTAGCCTTGGAATCAAGTTAAAATTCTTATAAGTAAACTCTATCTTTTACTTGTGAAACAAAATATTAACACGGAATGGAAAACTATTTGGAGGATCATTGAACTATAAAGTCAAATGAATGGTTCTACAATTGGATCTAAACTGCTTCTATCACACTGCAGATTCACTGTTTTAAAATACTTGAAAATCATGTGCCAAAAGGGTAACAGAAAAAAATTTTCCTGTATTAATGGTCATTAACAGATAAGTCTCCACTATTTAGACAAACACACCCTTTGCTCATGGGGAGGAGCAAAGGGAGAAGGAGAAGCAGACTCGCTGCTGAGCAGGGAGCCCGTTGTGGGGTTCAATCCCAGGACTCTGGGATCATGACCTGAGCCAAAGGCAGATGCTTAACCTACTGAGCCACCCAGGTGCCCTCTAATATCTCCCTTCTTTTTTTTTTTTTTTAATTTATTCATTTGACACAGAGAGAGAGAGATTACAAGTAGGCAGAGAGGCAGGCAGAGAGAGAGGAGAGAGGAGGAAGCAGGCTCCCCGCTGAGCAGAGAGCCCGATGTGGGCCTCGATCCCAGGACCCTGGGATCATGACCTGAGCCGAAGGCAGCGGCTTTAACCCACTGAGCCACCCAGGCGCCCCAGCTTTACAGTTTTAATCCAACCCAAGCATATCTAGCCAGAGAATGAAAAAAACAAGGACAAGGGAAAGCAATGAGATAGGTAGATGGCTCCATGGAACATATTATTCTCCTTTGCTTCTCTATTATTCAGAATAAGTTATTCCTGTTATTATCTACTTGTTTGATTTGTTGAATAGACTATGTTCCTTTCATAACTTTAGGCTCCCCCCCATCAAATCCCAATTTTTTTCCTAATATGTTTATTTTTTATCACAATCTTACCTAAACTATTTCTCATAAAAGACCCTATTTGTTCCTTATTCAGTGAAGCTGTTATCTCCATTTGACAGCTGAAGATGCCAATTAAAGGGCTTGCCCGCAGTCACAGAGCAGGCTTACAGCATGTTCTCCCCTCAGTCGCCAAAATGACTTTTAAAAATACATGTCTGGGGGCCTGGGTTGGTCAGTGGGTTAAAGCCTCTGCCTTCGGCTCAGGTCATGATCTCAGGGGCCTGGGATCAAGCCCAGCATCAGGCTCCCCGCTCAGTGGGGAGCCTGCTTCCCCCTCTCCCTCTGCCTGCCTCTCTACCTAGTCGTGATCTCTCTCTGTCAAATAAATAAAAATAAAAATCTTTAATAAAAAGATACATGTCTGATCTTATAGGCTTTCTAGTTTAAATCTTCCAACAGTTTTCAGTACTCGTAACATAAAAAAACTCATAACAACAACACAAAAAACACTGTCCATTTAAAGTCCTATTGGGATCTCACCCTGCAAATTTCTTTAACCTCATCACCACCAGTCCCCCACCATTCATTACATACTTCCCCTACTATGTCTTTGGTTGCTCAAAACTGCAAATTCCATTTGCCCTTGCTTTTTTGTCTGCAAGGAATGCCCTCCTTAAATCTCTATAGAACTTATTGTTCTTATCATTCAGGTCTCAGACTACATATTACTTCTTCTAGGGTTTCTTTCTGGATCACCACATTTGGTGTTACCAGAAATATATGGATTGAGAACAGTGAATTGTTCAGTTCCACACTGGCAATCAAAATATGGATTTTCCAAGAAAGGTAGAGAATTCAAGGGCGCCTGGGTGGCTCAGTGGGTTAAAGCCTCTGCTTTCAGCTCAGGTCATGATCTCAGCATCCTGGGATCAAGGCCCGCATCGGGCTCTCTGCTCAGCAGGGAGCCTGCTTCCTTCTCTCCCTGTCTCTCTGTCTGCCTCTCTGCCTACTTGTAATCTCTCTCTCTGTGTCAAATAAATAAATAAAATCTTAAAAAAAAAAAAAAGGTAGAGAATTCAAATTATTGAAACAAATCTGCTGCAAAGGTTAATCAAGAAATTCATCTCAAATTGGGCAAGTTTTTAGCCAGGTTCAAAATAAATAGTGAGCATGTAATGGGGTCGAGGAAGAAGAATATATGTACAAAATGTGAAGTTAGGTGTAAATAGGCTTTGTGGGAATAGAGGATGTTGTAAAAGGTGAGAATAGGTTGAGAAATTAAAGGTATTTGAAGAAATACTCTGAATCTTTAATGCTGGGCATAAGGCATGAGATGATCTGATTTGTTAAGTAACCAGGTTTTTGAAGACAGTGTGTCACTGAATGCTTCTGAGAAGAGCAATGATTTAGCAAAAACTATTTTGAAGAACATTTGCATTCTCTTTGTAAAATATGGCAGTTTTACTAATTATAAAAAACATGTAACAGAAATAGTAAATATGTATTTATCAAAACAATGAACTTACAGCTTAGTAATGTTTAATTTGGCTCTTCTAAAATGCTACATACAGTGCTTGAGTCCTTTCGTGAGCATACTAAATAATATAATTTTCCAATCAGTTTCTATGTTTGTGTTTCTTTTTCATTTTTTTAAAGAGTTTATTCATTTATTTATTTGAAAGAGAGAGAGAGATTAAAAGTAGCCAGAGAGGTAGACAGAGAGAAAGGGGGAAGCAGGCTCCCCACTGAGCAGGGAGCCCGATGTGGGACTTGATCCCAGGACCCTGAGATCATGACCTGAACCAAAGGCAGAGGCTTTAATCCACTGAGCCACCCAGGCGCCCTCTCTTACATTTTAAGAATTAATATGACCTTATGAGATGTTATGGGAAGTTAGTTAAGATTTTGATGAAGACTTTCCTTTTGAGAAAAATCTGAGCTATTTAAATTAATTTTCTTCTTTACATATAACTTTGGAAAGAAAATTCAGTATATAATCTGAAGATCTATTTTTAAATCTCAGTTTTCCCATTTACCAATCTATCACATTGAGTAAAATACATTAATTTTTTTTTACCCACAAGCAAATAGGGGCAAGTATGTGATAACTCATCATGTTTCTCAAAAATCATTTTTTCTGTATGATGGGATACCCTTCAAATGTTTAATATATATAACAGGTGAACCATACTAAAGAAAATTACACTGTCTGAAGTTTATATAACAAAAGTTAAGGAGTGCCTATACCATACTGACACTTCATTAAATGTTGAGATAAAGTTGGTATTAAGAATATGTCTAACTGTCAAGAAAACTATTGTCTAATAAAAATGTTTTCTATAGTCCAGCTATATACCATTCACTCTATAGCTATTAACGTACTATTTGTTTCTGACTACTTAAAGCTATTTTTTTTTAAGTCACAGAATGAGCTTCACATAAATTAGCTACTGAAGATGTTGTTAAAGTATTTAAACAAGGAGGCTATTAGACTGGGATGACTCTAATGCCTTGTTAACTAACCTATGTAAAAAAACCAAAAGCTAAGCCAGAATCAACACACTTAAATCTGAGAAAATAAAACTTACGACCAACCAATCACGAATAGCGTTTGGGCTTTCCCAAATCGGGCAACTGTTCAAGCTTAACCAATCAAGTAATTTATTTGCTTTGCTTCAGTGTCTCCTCTGTGAAAACCTTGCCCCTAACTCCTGTCAGTGGAAGCATGCCTAGCCACCCTTATTTCTGGTGCTGCTTGATTCGAATCAGTCCAGGTTCAAATAAGGTTTTGAGAAATTAATGTGCCTCAGCTTATCTTTTAACAAATGGTAACAGACCAGAACTATACTTCTAGAAAGTCAGATGCTTTCTTTTCATTCTAGATTAATTGTTCTATTATAAGCACCATATTTGACAAGACTAAGACATGTTCCAATACTTTGCTTCCTGGGTTTTGAACTTGCATTTTTTTCTTGACCTATTTAAATTATATTCTCGGAAATCATAAGATTCTCCTTTTGTCTGTAATATATTTTCTGGGGACTCACATGGTACAATGTAGTCTTTCTTTCCCCAATATCATGGTGATCAATGATAAATCATAGAGCTAGAGTCACCAAATTCTGAAAGCGATTTCACAGTTCATAGGAGAGTGATAAATGAAACTTTTATAAAAGGTTAGTCAATATCTCAATTCAGCTGTACATAGCTCATTATGTATACTTACCAGACATAATCAGGCTCATGACTCTTGTTTTATTTAAGTTTCTCAGCAAGGGAAAAGTGTCATGAGTTGTGCCTGACACATGCTATGGGTACTAGATAGTTTTTTCTCTTTACAGGGACAGGCTGGTTCAACTTAAAACCCCAGAGAATTTCTATAATATTTGAAGAGACTCCTAATCTCACAAAATAAACTGAGGGTTCCTGGGGGGTGGGAGGGTAGGGATAGGGTGGATGGGTTATGGACATTGGGGAGGGTTTGTGCTTTGGTGAATGCTGTAAAAGATGTAAGCCTGATGATTCACAGACCTGTACCCCTTGGGCAAAGAATAAAAATAAAATTAAAAAAAATAAAAATAAAAATAAAAAATAAAAATCAATACTCTTTACAATAGAAAAAAAATAATCCTGTTTTCCAACTGAAAAAAAAATATTTAAATATGTGAGGTAAGGAGAAAATAATTCCTCTTATCCCCCACAACATATACCAGTAGTTATTTTGCAAAGGTTATTGCTTCCTTAGAAATGTTTTAAATAGATGACAATCCAGGGCTCTTTCTGGAAGAAAGCAAAAGCAATTGGAAATAACCCAGGTTGGGTTCTAAAACACAAAGTGACTTTATGTGCTTTAAAACCTGTCAGTTCATGTATCATTACTGGGGGGTGGGGGGGTGGAGAATATTCTGGATCAGTGGTTCTCAAAGTGTAATGTGGGAGAAAGCAGCATCAGAATCACCTAGTAACTTCTTAGAAATGCAAATTATCCTGCTCCACTGCAGATTTAGTGAGTCAGAAACTCTGTGGGTGGGCCAATCTGGGTTTTACCGGACCACTGTTCAGTCTAGCTCCATGATACTCAAGTGTCGCCTGAAAACTAACAACATCAGAATCCCATGGTAACTTGTTAGATCAACAGAATTTGGGCCCCATCCCAATCCTACTGGTTCAGAATTTACATTTTAATAGGATCCCCAAGTTATCTACTTGTACATATGTGTTGGAAAAGCATTACTTTACAAATCTGACAAATGTGTGGGGTGAATATTTCACTATTTCTGCATGTATAACAAGGTAAGTTCACGCTTTTACACTGAAGCTAGTGGACGGCCAAAAAAAAATCTTTCTCAATACAATTCACTCTTAAGCACTATTCGTCCATCCACTCATTCATTCAACAGATATTTCTTGAGCACTTACCATCTACTGGGCACATTAATAAACACTGATTTCAGGAGGAGTGCACAAGAGAAAATGAGCTTACAATCTCAAAGTAATCAGCACTGAAATAGGAATTGAAACCCATTTTTTATCCTTGCTGTAAATGAAATTAAGAAATCCTGAGGAATAAATTGTCAACTAAATACTCGTTATTATAGTTTTATTGATTAATGCTTATTAATGCATATTTGTACTTTCATATCTATGGCACAAACTATTCTAAAGATCAATCTTGCATGTTACGGACCAGAATTATAATTTTAGTATCTAATTTGTGTCATGAGTAATATATGAGGTAGAAAGAAAATGCAAGCTAATATTGTATATGTCTCGAGAGGCTCCAAGAGAAGCACCAAAAATTATTGACTAACACCTTACTTACGGGTGGGGAACGAGTTTTAAGGATTCATGTTTCTATGGCTGTTTAACAAAAATCTACTTATGAAACTATTTCAACTTAACTTTAAGTTTAACTTTAGTTATTTTAACTTAAGAAACTATTTTAACTTATGAAACTCTATTTTAACTTAAAGCCAATCTAAATTAAGTATTTGGCATTATATGTGTGTTGTAGCAAGTGTCTCTATGACAAAAATTTTTCACAGCAAAAATTCTATGAATTCACTTTATGTATATACCTATAATTACATTATTTTTGTATTTAAGTTATATTTAATTTTAATTTTATATATATTTAATATTGAAATAATTTATTTACCTTATAGTGAGGGAGAAAGCACTATGAAAGAATGATTGGACATCTCAGTAAGAGGATTTGAATGTAAACTTCTTATGGGATTTGGGATTGTGCTGGTTGATTCTGTGGCAAAATTAAGGTTAAATTGGTTGAATTTATTCCTAGGTGTTTTATTCTTTTTGATGCAACTGTAAATTGAATTTTAAAAATTTTTCTTTCTGTTGGTTAGTTGTCAGTATATGGAAACAAAACAGATTTTTGTATGTTGATTTTGTACCCTGCAACTTTAATGAATTCATTTATTAGTTCTAACAGATTTTTGGTGGAGTTTTTAGGATTTTCTATATATAAACTCATTTCATCCACAAATGCTGATTTTTAATAGTATGAATTTTAAAAAAAATCTTGTTAACAAATATTTTACCATAGGATGTATTAGGAAAATATATAACTAGTATTATAATGACAGTGAATAAAGCTTCTTTTTAGAAATAAATGTATGCACAGTGAATCTAGTTAAAAAAAGTATTTAGTAATTTCATAATACTGAATAATAATATTGTATAATATTTAAGAACTTAAACCCTGGGGTCAGAGTCTAGTATAAATTCTGGCTCTGCCATTTAATTCTTCGGGCCTCAACTTGTAAAAAATAGGGATGCTAATATTTACCTATAGGATTACTAGATGATTAAATTTATTAATACAAATAATGCTCAGAATATTGACAGAAATAGTGTAGTCAATGTATGTTAGTGTAATTAGTTGCAGTATTAATGATACATACAAAAATTATGAAGGTTGTACACAAACAAATGAAGTCTGAGAGAAACTGAAGCCAAGTCCATTGCTGCTGTAGGAGAGAGTTGTCCCAAGAAACCGAGAGAGTAAGCATTACAGCATAAAAAATATGATGATGCACTTTGGTGGTCACGGCTTTTAGACTAATCTGCCATTTATGAATGCTTTACCATGGACTAGTACTTAGTTTTTCTAAACACGGATTGTCTTATCACATGTTTAGATACAATAGAACATCCTCATATAGTTTGAAAATAAAAGGAGACCCTGCAGATAAAGAGATTTATAGAATATACAACATGGTTAACAGCAAAGATTCAATAAATGTTAAGAAGTTATAGATAGAGGAGGAGAAATAGCACCATCCCCCTCAGAACAGAATCCAGAACAATTAAACACCTTGCAATGCATTTATTGGGGGCTTACTCCATGCTGAACACCATATAAGGCTTTGAGGAGAGAATAATGAGAAGAATCTCTACCTTGTAAATTTCACAGTGTGGTGATTTCAAGGAAATCTTAAATTTATTCTCCTGAAAAAAATAATTTTGAAAAACCCTACAAGTCAGGAATTGTCATATTTTCAAAAAGAAGGAGGGCATCTTCCAGCCCAATAATTACTGAGCTTAACACATTTTCAGAAGATGAATTTAGGGGTGCCTGGGTGGCTCAGTCGTTAAGCGTCTGCCTTTAGCTCAGGTCATGACCCCAGGGCCCTGGGAATGAGCCCCACATTGGGCTCCCTGCTCCAGCGGAAGGCTGCTTCTCTCTCTCCCACTCCCCCTGCTTGTGTTCCCTTTCTCACTGTCTCTCTCTCTCTCTCTCTCTGTCAAATAAATAAATAAATTCTTAAAAAATAAAAGATGAATTTAATGGCAACAGAACTTAAATTATAATCAATATATATTTGGCACTTAAAAAGGCAATTCCTAATAAATAAAATCAGCATATATATTCACTGTCGTCATTGTCAAGTTCTATCCAACCACACCGTTAACCCAATTTTCTTGTCCACAATTTCTTTGCCACATCTCCCCAACTGCATCATCTTACATCCTGTCTACTGTGAGAGGAAGTCCCAGCCAGTAGGCATGCCTCCAAATATATTTATCTTCTATTGCTGGTTCTTATTAGTGCTAATTTTTTCACAAGATACCCAAATGCAGTTTCAGCTCAGCAATAATTTTCAATTCCTTAACTCATGCTGGGCAACCAAGCAAGATTCCTAAGTTATTCCTTAGCCAGCTGTACTCACAATTGCCTCAGATGTCATGGATATTTAGGCAGTTTGGGTTCATTTTTTTCAGAGGTGATTGTGATAATCTGTCTTTTAACCTATTCAACTGCTTCCAGCAAAAAGTTTAACACAACCTCTTCTGCAGATTTCCCAGCTAAATAATACAATGTTGGGGCCCAGCAGAGACTCCTGCTGACTGCCACTTATCTCCCACCCAAAGCCACTCTAATTTCCCTGTGCACCACCTGACTCTACGGCTTCTTGCACACTGTGTTATGGAAGGAAGAGAAGTGTCTGCTAAGATGAGTGAAGACACATCAAAATTAATGTCATTTTTCTTCCTTTCAACCTCAATCTCCTGTGCTATACTCAGCTGGAAGAGTATGGGTAACATTGATCATTGTGATTTGTTCTATTTCTATACCTTTGATCGAGTTGGATTCCTATCAGAGAAACTAACATCCCGGAAATAATAAGATAATGAGAAGAAATTAGCTGTTTCCATCGTAGTTCTTGTTTTTAAACCTCTGAAACCTGACCTCTTACTCCAACAAACTGCTAAATAGCAGCAAATCTCTCTTTTGAGTAACAACTACTTTTACCTATTGTTTGGGTAGGTATCAGGACCTCTCCAGTTGCATATGGGCCTTTTCTAGCCCTCTTAGGGGTGATTTAGAATATGGAAAAAAAAGACACAGATTTTGAGCTCAGATAGAAAGGAATCCAAACCATGATACTATGGCTCCCAATCTGTATTCCTTGAATAGAGTTACTAGCTTCCTTAATTCTAGTTTTCTAATTAATGAAATTGAAATGGTAATACATACTTTATAAAGTTCTAAGAATAAAAATAAAACAAATACATGTATAATCCAAAACCTATAGGTATAATTAACATATATTTAGTATTAATGATATTTCTTTGCATTTTTATTCATTCAAAGAGTAATTATTAAAACATTTATTGTTGGATGGCATTATTCCATCTGTACCACATGGTATTTACTAAAGTGTTTTTCTTCACTAAATGTTTGTAAATGTGAATCTAGCATTATTATAGTATCTATTATGTTAGAGAACACTATAAAAATTGCAAGCTTTTTCTAGTGGATTCTTTTCAGCTGGAGATATTTAGAGGGTATAGAATTATCATAATGGAGACTGTAGCAGACTCAAGAGGTATCTAAACATTCATCCAACACTGTATCAATGTCTCACTCTGTTCTTACACAACCTGGCAAATTACAGCTTGCTAGGATTTTGCTGTTGCAAATTTTTATCTATAAACTTCATTCATTCATTCATTCATTCCACTTATATGTTTTTATTCATATATTTAGGTAGTTTTAAATAATTCCTTAAGTACATAAGGACTTATATCATGAGATAATTTCAAGATCCAAAGTATTATAAGCTATTTCTTAAAATAAATCATCTAAATGCAAAATATTATTATTCTTAGAACATATACTCTTTTGCTCCCCCTGAAGTGAGTTAAATAATAGAAAGGGATTTTACAAGTGCATGCCAGAATGAACTATTGAGCTATTGAAAGAAGAAATTCCATTAAGTATTAAATATATTTTAATATATTGTGTGGAGATTTGAAAATAAAATATGTCCTCAGTGAAATATTGTTATAAGAAAGATCTAGGAGTCCTGATATACTTTTTGGAACAGCAGCAATAAAATTACCATCTTATTTTAAAATCATTTAAACTTTATACTTTCCCTGTTGCTTTAAGAGTTCAATAAACTATATTTATAATATTAGCCTTGACCCATACATATAGACATCACACTATTATTTTATTATTATATAAGTCATAAGGAGTCTGAGAGATTACTTCATAGAGAATTGGGCTGTTTTATAATCCCCATTGTGTCTTTTCAAATCTAGGGAAATAATTCAGGATGTAGATACAATGCTAGATGAACCTATTCCTACCTTATCAATGATATCCACGGTGCTTTCCCACAATAGTGAGTGCCTCCTATGTGTGAGGCACTGGGGTAGATATAATGGATGAACAAACAAGATGAAGTTCTTATTTTCAAGGATACCATTTTAAATATGTAGATAGAGATAGCAATTAAATAGGCAATTTCTTTTTTTTTTTTTTTAAGATTTGTTATTTGTTCTAGAGAGAGATACAGAGAGACAGAGAGAGAAAGAGAGCGTGAGTGAGCACAGGGAGGAACAGAGGGACTGGGACAAGCAGGCTCCATGCTGAGCCCCACACTGGGCTCAATTTCAGGACCCAGAGATCATGACTTGACCTGAAGCCAAGAGTTGTATGTCTAATTGAATAAGCCACCCAGGTGCCCCTAAATAGGCAATTTCAACATTATGTAGTATACTCTGTGTTGGGGTTAATATAAGGTATTAAAGTAATAACACATAAAAGTGGCACAGATCTCAATACCATGCCACCTGGCATGGTTTTTCAAAGGTGGTAAAATTGAAACTGACCATGAGGAAGGAAGAGAAAGAAGAGTGAAGGATGGTGTGTGGGGCCTATGTACCATGTAAGAAGTCATGAAGTAGGCTATTCAATTCTTTTTCATTTCAAAGGGAGCTACTTTTACAAAACCTATAAAAACCAAAATAAGGAGAAAATGAAGATACTGTCTAACTGGAAAACAATCCAGGAAGGCTAGCAGATCCTTCCTGTACTGGACGCGACATGAAATAGAAGGGACCTTTTGCAATTAGTTTCTGAATTAGTCAAACAAAGCTATTCAATCATCAGAAGCTACTTAGTGTTACTAATTTTTGAGATCTGGTCATGTATATATTAGTCCGGGTGCCAGCGAGAAACAGATGGCACATCCAAATTAGGATAACTCAAGGGAGTTTAATAAAGGAACTATTTACAAAGACGTGGCCAGTTCAACACCAGGACTGCTTGCACCCCTGAAGGGGTGAGTGGACAGAGATGTGGAGATGGCCCCCTGGTGAGGAGAGGTGACCTTTAGTTAAAGGATGCAGCCAGGCCAAGGAGAAACCACAGACTTGGGAAAATAAATACCCTGAACACCATTTCTCTCTCCTTCTATTTTTCAACCCAATGGAAGAGAGCAAGGGGTCCATAAGGTCACCCTTTGGGAAGCAGAGAGCAGTCTAACAGGGGATATGAGAATGCTATTCAGCAGTAATTCGTGAATCAAAAAGAGGATCAATTCACAAGCATCCACTTAGTTATTTTTCAACCTTTAAAACAGCATTGCCTACGAAAATCTTTCCAAAAAACATTGATGAAGGTCTGCAGTTAAAAAATTTTCTCTTCTTCCCACCCTCCCACCATGTGTGTGAGCATTCACAGTGAGGGGTGTTCTACTATGCATTTCTAATTCTCCTGAGTCTATTCTGTAGATATTTAAGCCTACTTGTCACCACCAGGGATATCATTGGGTGAAGAGAGTCAGTTTTAATCTCTTCTGTAGAATTATCACATTAGAGCCAAAACACCATAGACCTCACCAAACAATAAAATTAACCATCAGGAAACGTTTTATAGCCCTATAAAACTGATCTAGCACAGCTAGTATTATTGCTAGGTATTATATGTTCAAGGACTAAAGCCAGGTAGTTTTAAATGGAGACTTTCGATGGTTGAAAAATAATAGATGCCAAGAAAAATACTAGGACTGGAGCCAGGAACAATTTTCTATTGGGTAACTCTGAGATCCTACATTTGGTCTTTATCCACTGGTTCCTAGTCCAATTTCAAGGTACATAATGCCAGTCTCACACTTGATGGCCAGTGATAGATTTCAATAAAAAGTCAGACATTCTCCCATTGGTTCTAGAAAATATTAACACTATGAACTGACTTTAAAGGGATACTGTACTGTATGAGAAGGTGGCCAATATTTCCCATTCCCACACTGATGATTTAGTTCCCATTCAGACCATAAGCTGATTTCAATGTATTGTTCCTGGCATATAATAAATACAAAATAAATGCTATCATTATCACATAGCAGGTTTTTGTCTCTCTTTAACACATATCCTTTTCATTTTGTATTTTTACATCTTTACCCTTTCTTATCTTATTTTCATCATAATAAAGTAATTAAAGCTTAACCTTTAATGTAAACCGAAGATGTCCTATTTGTTGAGGAGCCACTATTTCATTCAGGAAATTCAAATAAGGTCAGCTCCATCTACCACCAAAACATTTCTTATATTTTATTTTATTTAGGTTTAGTGCAAACTTTTAGAAAATACTCAGTGAATGAGTAATGAAAGCACTGAGGATAGGCAATACTGGGGAAAATGAGACAGGGAGATGTTTGCTATCATGTATTTTATATAACTTTACCTTCCCACTCTTTGTAGGAATATTGTAACTACAAATTTGAAGCAAAGATTTGGCTTTATAGTTTTATTCCCTCCATCTAAAGTTTCATCTGAATCATTAACTTCAGGGTTGTGAATGTCTCAACAACCTGATCTGTCTGCAAGAACTGATGTACAAAGCTCCCATAGATGTTTATGTGACTACTCCATGATATTATTCTAAATAACCCTACCTTTGGGAAATATATTTCTGGATGACGGTATTGGTTGCGGGGTGTGTGTGTGTGTGTGTGTGTGTGTGTGTGTGTTATAGATTTCTTGTTAAGACGAGAGAGGGTGGGGAGTAGGTTCTAGTGTAAGACTAAATCCCATGGATGGATGCTCCGATCTATGAAGAATGGTAAGGATTAACCATTTGAATATATGGAGAATATTTAGAAAAGTACCTAGCACATGGCAAGTAAAAGTATTATAATAATAATTATAGTAATCATCAACTGCATCCTAAGTTATAGTACAATAATATAAAAAAGAATGTCTCCCACAAGGGAAAAGAAGGCAAAAAGGTAGGTAAGAATATTGGGGGAGATACTTACGGGAAGATACGCTATAAAAATTTTCAACTGTATTGTGTTTTTCCCTTGGACCTTAGCAAACTATTGTTAGCACTGGGCTTCCACCCACTGTCAGTTTCTGCTTTTGATTGCCCTGACCTTGAAGTAGTAGAATTTTGTCACATCCTTGTAAAGCTGAGATATAAAGGAGACACAAAGACATAAAGGAGACTGCAAGAGTCATGATTTTCCTCTATCAGAGCCATCTTTCTTTGGATGTCAGCTTTAAACCCCCCATGACAGTGCCTACAGAGTTGAAAAAAGGTTTATTAAGGAGATGACCTAAAAGACTCATGTTACATTTCTGACCACTTACTAAAAACATAATTTTGATATGTTTGTTCACTTTGTAATTTTTTCTTTGCCCTCAGCCACAACGGTCTCACTCTCCTTGCCAACTCTTCACATACAACCAATAAACCTCCTCTGCAAGCATGTCTTCTCTGGCCCCTGATGACATATCCTGCTCAGCAAAGTTAAATCTCTGTAGTTAACCATTCACCCTCTTAAGAAGGCAGTTTAGTGACTATCCATCACTACTTAAACAAACCGTTTCAGGGACTTTCCTCTCATACAAGCAGCCTGACAAACTATTGTCCTCTGAAAAATTATTTGTTCCATAGAAAAACAAGAGAAGGGAGTTCCATTACTAAGAGTCTCCATTTCAGATTTCATAAAAACACGACAATTTATTAAAGAGAAAAACATCGTTAAAAAAACTCCAGAAGTATTTTTGAAATACTTTCGAATTCTTTAATTTATTTAAAAAATACTTTAAAATTCTTTAAAGTCCCAAAATATATTCTTAACTCTATCGATTTTCTTTAACTATACATTTAAATTAGGCTGTAACAGGGCCTTCAGTTCATGGGGCGGCTTGACAGAATGGGAAAGAAATCTTAGTAGTCTAGATTACACCTTCTTGACACAACAGTATTAATACAAAAGCAGGTTGACCATTTGTTTTTCTGTTTCTTTTTATATAAAGTCCATAATGAAAACAGAAATGTTACTTTTTTCTAGCTCTAGTTTTTTTTTCAAGACCTAGCATTCTAGAGAAAATGCCATTACTCTTTTTCATTTAGCTTTTAATCTGCAAATGCATTTAACTGTCAAGAACCCAATTTACCCAGCACTAAAATACATGAATTAGTATCTTCGTTCATTGAGAGGAAAAAAAAAAAAGAAGGGAAAAAAAGAATGGAAAAGGAGAGTTCGAGAACCAGAGATTTTTGTGCAAGTACTGGACTAAATGCAATACATAAATATAAATATAATGCAATTTCAAAGAACAATAATGTGAGAAAAAATAAAAAAAATAAAAGGTCATTTAGATTAAGTAGTTTGCCAAAGATCACGTACTTATAAATGGTAGGGATTAATTTCAAATCCAGGGTACAAATAAAATTCTCTTGAGTTAATGGGAGGTCAGTTAATTGTTAAATTATGATATCTACAACTGAGAGATAAGAGAATGTAAAAGTCCACGTGGGATGAAGAAGTAAGAGACAGCTTCATGAAGGAAGAGGTACTTGAAAGAACCTTAAAAGATGACTACTGTTTGGTCCAATGAAGGGAAGAATAGGGTCACTCCAAGAGTATCATGATGACAAGGTGCCGGGTGAACAATGAACACACCCATCTGACTAAAGCAGCTGAGCAATTCTGTCAGTGATCTCACATTGAAGAGTATCAGTATCATTTGTCAATGAGTTCAGCATTGCTCAACCATAATTAAATTTAGCAGATGCCAAGAAACATTACTAGAAAGAGGTAACCTTCTAGTTTATTAAAAGACTCATGAAGAAGATGCTCAGGATTCCCTTTAAAACTAGAAAGATGAATCATATGAAACAAAACGTAATTTTTCTCCATCCACATTTTGTTTAGGGTACTCTGTTCAGTCAGTTTTGGTTGCCAGAGAGTTAAATGAAACCCAGCTTTAAAGTACTTATTTTGGATTTAGGTCAAGCATAGCCTGGTAATAAACTGAAGGTATATATACCTTTACCAATAAGACTCTTCTTCCCCCAACTCCCTCCCCTTCTCTTCCTTTCTAAAAAGCAATTCTTTTAAAACACAGAAGCTTTGCATTAATTGCTTTCTCAGGATTCCAAAATTAGTATACCTCTCCCTATTTATCTAGCTCTTCAAAAATAACCCAAAATTTCTTTACATGACCAAGGAAGATTGAAATCTCACACTCTGTAGGCTGGTATGGTGTTGCCATGCATCCAAAGCATTTGGAAAAGTTGCTAGGCTGTTTTGTAACCTCTTACAAATGTCCCAGTTAAGGAGTACATAGTGAAAAAGCTTTCTCATAGCAATCTTTTACTTTAAATACATCTTAAAGCCACTTTTCACAAAGTTGCCAAAGCATGGTCAAGATAGCATTTCTAAAGCCTCCTACCCTTCTAAAGAGCATTACTTATGACAATACCCCTAAAAGTTTCAAGGAGGCTGAGGAGATTGTATTTTCAAAACACATAACTTAAAAATCTATTTACGAAAGTGTTAACATTGGAAATGAAATGGAGGAAATGGACAGGGGTTTCCCCCAATAATGACAGTGGACCTAGTATTCCAAAAGAACAGTCCCATTTTAATTCCATAATAGCAGTTAAGTGGGTCACTACTCAATCTTTCTGTCCTTTGGGACTGTAAGACTAGGGGAACATATAATCAAGAATGAATATCCAAATGGGAAATAGAGTTTTATTTTATCGGACACCTGGGTGGCTCGGTCAGTAGAACATGGGCTCTTGATTTTGGCTCAGGTCATGATCTCAAGGTCTTGAGACAGCCCTGCCTCCGGCTCTGCACTGGGCATGGAGCCTGCATAAGATTCTCCCTCTGCCTCTGCCTGCCCCAACTCCCTCTCTAAAAAAAATAAAATAAAAAAGAATTTTACTTTATTAATATAGTGCAGCCCATTCTAACTTGGTAAATGAAGGGCTCTGAATGTTGGAGAAGGTGGCTTAAGCCCAAAGTTGAAATGAGCCTTTCTCCTTAATTCCCTTGAATTTCAAACAGTTGTATTCAGAGAAGATTCAGTTTTACAACATTGCACTTCAGGTAATTGGCTTCATTGAGCATTATGAATTGCGTGTACTGTCATTACCTAACCTTGAATTTTTAAAATTCATTTTTTAAGTTATTTATTTTTAAAAAGATTTATTTATTTTGGAGGGATTGGGGAGGGGCAGAGGGAGAGGGAAACCCACATAGTCTCCAAGGAGAGAGCAGAGCCTGCTGCAGGGCTCCACCTCACGACCCTGAGATCACGAAATGAGCCAAAACCAAGAGTCTGATGCTTAACCAATGGCACCACCCAGGCATCTCTTAATTTTTTAGAAATCTGTGTATGCATATGTGTATTTCCATCCTAAAGGATTTATAACAGATTACAGTTTTCTTCAAAAAAGTTTTGTTTATTCCTAAGATTTCTGCAAATAAACACACACGTATTTCTACAAGTAAACACGTGTCTTCTGTATGTGTATATTTGCATATGACAACTTAAACCACTACAGACATCCTGAGTTAAAATTCTTTCTCTTCAAAACTGTCAGCATGATTACATTCTTTCCTGTGTTTCATACAAGCGCCTCAAAGATTGAGAGTGATTTTTCCCCNTCTTCAAAACTGTCAGCATGATTACATTCTTTCCTGTGTTTCATACAAGCGCCTCAAAGATTAAGAGAGTGATTTTTCCCCTATACCTATATCCTTGATATCTAAAGGTTATAGTTTATTTTTGAGTTAAGTAAAATTAAAACGACTTATGTAGGTCTGAATTGCTTTAACTTTGTGAACTTTTTGGACTTGCATGTTCAAACCTTCCTTTCAGGAAGATTTTAAATATATTCTATTATTTTACTGAATATTTCTTCTCTGTCCATTCTTTCCAACACTGTAGCCCTTCTCCCGAAATCAAGTAATCCTCATACATGGAAACTGGAACTCCTGAATTTATCCACGTCTTACAACTACTAAATCACTTTATCCTTATCTTGTGAGACCTCAGTGAATATCTCAATTTTGTCTTCTTAGANAAATCAAGTAATCCTCATACATGGAAACTGGAACTCCTGAATTTATCCACGTCTTACAACTATTAAATCACTTTATCCTTATCTTGTGAGACCTCAGTGAATATCTCAATTTTGTCTTCTTAGAGCACCTGGGTGGCTCAGTCAGTTAAGTGTCTGCCTTCAGCTCAGGTCATGATCCCAGTGTCCTGGGACAGCCCCACATCAGGCTCCCTGCTACACAGGGAGTTTGCTTCTCCTTCTCTGTGCACTCTTTCTCTTTCTCTCTCTCTCAAATAAAGAAACCTAAAAAATTTAAATTTTGTCGTCTATATTTGCTTGATTTTTTCTATCTTCATTTGTAATTTAGTCATTATGTTTCTCATCAAATGTATTTTTCTCATTTTAGATTTCCCCCACTTCACAGGTGCTTGCTTTAATATTCTAGATTAAACATATTTTATAATCCCCTCTTCTTTTTAACAAAATATTTCTCAGATACAAAGTCTTCTTCTAATTCTTTAGGATGGAAGGATTTATTTTGTTTATTGTTTGTTGGTCTGTTTGCTTATGGAGTGTAATATAATTTGCACAGTTCCCCTGCTTTTTTTCTGTAGTGGAATCTGACAAAAAGTTGCAGGCAGTAACATTGATTTTACTATAAACAGTAACTATTGCAGCCCATCTGGAACAGGTTTCCTGCTTTTTGCCACATCTGTTTTGAGACAAAGCACTGCCATTTGACTTGTTCATTTATTCAATAAATATTACATTCTTACTAGAACCCAGACATGAGTAATGGAGTATAATTGAGAACCAGGTAGGCTGTTTTGTTTGGCTACCCACCCCAATAAAAGAAAGAGAAGAAATCCAAAGGACCAAAACACCTCACAGGAATAATAATGCCATCATTATTAACACTGAAAGTTTTCTCCCTGCCAGGCTGTGATATTCTTTAAAAGGAGGGAATAAGAGGAGCCACCCTCTCTACCCACAGAAGGGGACATAGTTTTACTTCCTGCTGTCATTTTCTTTGCTACGGTTGCCTTTTATCATTCTTTTCTACAGCCTGATGTTTGCCAGAATTTTCCCTGAAATCAATACATATTAAGAAATAGAAGTGCGCAGTGGACAGAGAAGACTTATCTACGTTACAAATTATGGCGCTGTGTCTTCAGGGGCCGGGAAAAAGAGACAGACTCCCTATCTTCTGGAAACTACTAATGCAACAAGCCACCTCATTAGCTCATTGTGCTTCTAAGAAGTCATCTTCTCAATTATTGACCAAATAAAAAAAACCAGCGACAGAACACTTAGTGTCTTGGTGATGTCTGGGAAGAATAGTTAAGGCGATATTACTTTACCTTGTCTCTAATGAAATGGAAAAAAAAAAAACAAAAAAAAAAACCTGGGGTTTTAAAGGGCTTAAACCAACTACTGCTACAAATGATATGCACTGCTGCTAAAACTGCAGATTCAAGCATAATAGTTACTTTCCAAACACTTATTACATGCCTGGCTCCTTGCTAAATGCTCTCACATTACTGACATTCATAACTGTTATTAAAATTCAATAAGGTAATACCTAATATCTCCTTATTATAGGTAAGAAAACTAAGGCTCAGAAACAGTAGGGGATCTGCCCAACATCACAGAGTAGGAGGCCTAGAATTTGAGGGAGTTCTCCTAACACAAACCCTTACAAGCCTAACTCAATAAATAACAAGAACAATCACACATACATAACTTTGAGGTATATCGCATGCACGCTGTACAGAATGCATTCATGAGCTGACTTGAGATTCTAAACAATCATTATCTTTTGCACCCTTCATATTTAGCAATAATTCATATTTACAGGAAGTTTTCTCAAATATACTGCCTTTTTTAAGCATCAAAACTACTCACTAAAAATCAGGGCAAAAACAATCACACGGCACAGAGAAAGGAGCTGAAGTTTAGAAAATTGATGTTTCTGACACTAAATTTGCTCAAATAGCTAGGGTCAGGGCTCTCTCTTGAATCTATCACTCTCTATTTTGTCAACTGTCCCAAACTTGTCCCCTATTAGCAGCTAATGTCTGGTAAGATTCCACCGTTACCAGAGCTCAGAAACTTCTATGAGGTAGGCTAGAATGTGTCTAAATATAAAAATCGAGTAATATCAGACATAGGGAAAAGGAATCTGTGTGAATTTCTCTGGAAGAAACAGTAACAGTTATAAGAACAAAATTGTTGTGGTCTGGGTGGACTGAGAAGGGAAAAGTCAGCTTGTCATCCTAGAGTAAGGGGAAAAACTTCTGGACTCTAAATATGTCTCAAAGTTTTCTGATGCGTGCAGAACCAATGTTGAGTCTGAAAATTTGGTAACACTGGCTGGAACTAAGCATCATAAAACACAAAGTCTTGGAGTTGGACAGGCCTTCAAATTTATCTATTCCAAGTCTGTAATATTGCTAAGATTTGATGGTCCAACTACTGCTTGAATCACTCTGATGAGTAGGTTTATTACAGTGCTGGATAGCACTTATTTTTATAAGTTCATCTGTTCTTAAATTATACCCATGGTTCTCAACTACCTCTCAGGAGTCTTGTTGAGTAAGTCTAAGCAAGCTTTATTCATTAAGAACCTTTTCAAGATAGTTATATCATCTTGGGTCTTTTCTTCTTCAAGCTAAATATCTGTTACTCTATCAACTTCATCTCATGATAACAAGCTTCTGATTCCTCTAAGTGCTTTGCTTTTTTGCTTTTTAGTTTAATAACACTCTATTTAATGTTCTACCTGCGTGTTCTCATCAGGATAGGAACATGAGACCATCCCTAAACAAACCCAATAAGCAGAAGAAGAATTTGCAGATGAGGTAGGGAAGCTGAAGGGACTCCATTTCAGAAAGGCTCTTTCTGCCTTTCAGAAAGTCTCTGCTGCTTTTCTGCTACACTCCATTTACTCATGTTCCACAGTTTGCCTCTGAATAAGGCCAAGAAGCCATGTTCCCATTTCAAGGGGGAATCAAGAAAATTAGTTACTCTCTGAGTTTTGTCAAGCCCCAAACACCTGATAACACCTAAAAAGAGCCAGATCCCAAACATAACCAGGATATTAGTCTCCAACAAACCTCGGCTGACATTGGCATCAATACCTCTTATCCTCCATGATTTATAAAATAACACCTATTGTTCACCTGACACTTGTCTTTGATTGGAACTTACCCTGGATTCCTAAGGGAACACCTCTAGGCCCCTTTCCAACATAAACCTCTAACTCCAAGCAACGACGAGAATCATTCTCCTTTCTTTGCCAGGCTCCCAGACGCTCTCATCCTCAGACCCAGCCGGCCTGCATGGCAGGTCACTGTTAGCCCTGTCAGCTTTTGTGTATAGGACTCATTTACCCAATAAACTTATTTATATAAAGTTGTTCCAAGTGAAGTCCATAAAAATTTACTTAGTCATTTTCTGTTTTAGTATTTCACCCAGAAAATAGAAATACTTGGCATTTCATTCCTTGTTTTCTCTTTCACCTACGTCTTTGCTCACATTTTTATCTTGTCTCTGAAAGAACTCCTGACACACGTAATCATCCTGAGGTAATAAATAATTAGGGAAAATCAACCCCCAGCCCCAGTGCAAACCTATACATTTGTTTTTCATACTTGGACTTGGTCTTATTTTCTCTTTACTTCTCCTTTTAATGTTACCATCATTGATTAAACCTCTTGTACTCAGGAATGGAAGTCATTCTTATGTTCAGGAACGAAATAAATCATTCAGCCAAGAAATACTATTGATTGTTCTACTGTGTGCAAGGCATTGTACTTGGCATTAGAAATCAATGGGTATACCTAATCAGGGACTTCAGTTCAAGCTCTGAAATTTTCATTAATACATCAAACAAAGATAGCTGGCATTTATTGTTTATTCAGTATATGTCAACAATACGGTAAGCATTTTCATGAATTATGTAAATTTACCCCCATAAAATTTCATGAATGTCATTATCTTAATTTTACAGATGAAGAATCTGATACTTGAAGTAGTAAGAAACTGGTCTATATCTCACAGTTAGTAAGTTCGGGGTGTATAAACGAAATCTAAGATTATCCAATGTCAGAGCCCTCTATCTCCCAAATAGAATATGGGAAAATATCGCCTTATATGGGATATCATTTTGGCAATCACCATACATCTCCCTCTTAGCCTGTTCAGATTTAAATTTACTTCAATTATTTAAGTCTACTTAAGTCAAAAATTTGCCTTATTTTAGAGAAATGTAGTTTATTCTGCCTAGAGGATGCTGTCTAGTTCATTGCTCATTTAACCAGCCAGAGACAGAGATATTTGTCAGTGTTCCAGGCAGTCAGTCACCTCTGATTTGAAATTGTTTAGAACAGATTTTGAATTCCATTGAACAAATAATGCACCACTTCATAAAGCATTAATGATCGTCATAGCACTCACAAGCACAAATGAGTGGAATACAACAGCAGTTTAAAAGACTCCATAAAAAGCAGAAACAAAAGCCATGATGTTCCGTTTCTAAAGCTAATATGCTGGCAAAATTGATTTGGTAATTGTTGCCTTTCGAGCTAAAGTGTAAGGGCACTGTGCACAAAACAATGCAATACCTTGTATACGTTTTTTTAGATTGGAAAGTCTAAATGCAAGGTAATTGTAGAAATTGTTTAAATGGTTGGAAGGAAATGGTTCAAGAAGCACCAAAGAAACTGCTACAGTCTGGGAAGGAAGCTGTAGGGGATCAGCTCCAGGAGTCACTTCAAAAGAAACTATTGAGGAAATAATTAAGTTCTCTTGGAGATATGAAGAAAGCTTCACTATCTAGTACTAGAAAATATTCCTGAGTTGAGCCTTAGGAGAAAACACGCCTCTATCAAATTAGCCCTTTAGATAGGCGTGAGTTCAGAGGCGATGCCACCCCAGGGATTTTGTTTTGTTTTGTTTTTGCATAGTACTAGCCTTTAAAGGTAACATTTCAAAAGAGGGCATAATCATGTAGATATAAAATGAGCATAGGTCAAAATTTGCATTTAGCTGATTAATTACCAAGAGAACCCAGTAAGATGTTACTTCAGATTCCCTAAGGAAAATCTAAAGGGAAGCTGAGTGTAGAGGCCCATTAGGAATGCTGAAACGAATGTGCTCAAGAGATGCAGAACTGGCCCAAGTGGTCAATGTCCCCAGGGCAACAATCCACTAAGCCTCCATTGGACATCATTTACACTGTTATGGATAAGAGTTTTGCTTAACTGTTCATTTTATACAATTTCAAGACTTGTAAAATAGCTCAAAAACAATGAAAAACAAAGAGGAGTTCTAGACAGCACAATCTTTTAGTCCATTTCAAAGTCTTTCATAATTTTCCCTATATTAGGATCTGTATTTAAAGGAAGCTCATAGTTTTATGGAAATGTCCTGATGTACATGTGAGATTTAAAAAAAATTAATAGAGGTTTGGCTTCTTTGAAAAAATTCCAACATTTTAGCAAGAAAAGATGAATGGATTGGGTCATTTCCTAGTAGGCTTCAGCAGAAAAGATGCATCTAAACACAGACTCATGTGTTAAACATATATTTTTTTAAACATATTTATTGAATTCAGTTTGTAAATGAAGCACTTTACAGCAGAAACAGAGTTAGGCTGGGTAAAATAAGTTCATTTAATATTAGTTTTCAGCCTGCCAGAGCAGATGTTAGGCAAAGCAAAAAGACATATTGGATTTAGTCTTTAATATTTCCAAGGGTCGCCTGTTGTGGTAATTCCCCCAAACTAGAATTTGGGTTATTTCCATACTGTTTGCTATTCCAGAAAGGCAAGATCCACCCTCGCTCTAAATCCTTGGTACTCCTTGAGCCAAGGATTCATCTGAAATGCTTGTCTCTTGCCAAAGAGGCTGCCTAATAGCATGCAAATTGTTAAAGAAAAAAAAAATCACATCTTAGTAAGAAAGAAGCCTCAGGAAGCTTGCCAACAGCATTAGGTAGCTAATAGAATATGATGTATCTTCTGTCCTCCATCAAAAAGTTAAGGATACCTAACCTTGAACCCTTTCTTCAATCTACTTTGGCAGTATTCCAGAGTCCTAAAAGGACTGTCCTTTTACTCTGGGTCATGTTTTTCTCTTTGGTATATCAAATTAGCATATTTATATGCATTTAAATAACCAAACAAATTCCTGTTAGGGAACAAGCTAGGAGACATACAATATGAAGAGTATGTACTCATTCAACTTTTAACGCAATTTCTCTAAATAATTATATATATATATATATATATATATATATATATATATATATATATATATGTCAGCACATTTTAGAGATGCAGTGAATTTATTCATTCAGCAAACAATTACTGAGCATCACTTGGTTGGTGCAGACATGGTCTCTGTTCTCAAGGCCTCGACAGTCAAATGAATCAGAGCCATATTTGTTACTCAGTTTAGAATTACTCATTGTTGTAAAATATGGGTTTTAGTGTTATTTAGGTAATGGTAAAGCCAACAATCAGGAGATGACTGCCATTGAAAAGCAATTTCTTAAACACAGAGATCCCATGAGAATGAGGATGTCGCAGAATGGGTAGCACATAGGGAAGCGCTGGGATCAGTCAGGAGGCATAGGGAGTGGGGAGAGAAATATGGGCGAAGGCCTTTGTAGTGGTTTCCATGGAAAGGAAAGGTGAGGCAGAGTAAGCATGCTTAGGAATGGCTACTTTGAATAATTTCAGTGGTCTCTAGGGCATAGGGGCTGTCTTTAGTTGTCTGATCCCTGGCTCTGGCATGATTGGGGCAGGGGGACAGACACAGTGTGAGAGTCCCATAAAGGAGGTGGTTGAAGGTGCGGGCTCTCAATTGGTAGGTGCGCATTTGAAAAGGGTGATATTGAGTAAATTTTTTACTATCTCTAGGAACTGGCTCACCCTGGGGGAGGCACTCCCTCCAAGAGCAGCAAGGCCCCTGATGTCAAAGCCTCAGAATACAAAAAATCAAAGACACGATTAATACACTCATATTAATTTGCTTTTTTCCTTTNGGGGACAGACACAGTGTGAGAGTCCCATAAAGGAGGTGGTTGAAGGTGCGGGCTCTCAATTGGTAGGTGCGCATTTGAAAAGGGTGATATTGAGTAAATTTTTTACTATCTCTAGGAACTGGCTCACCCTGGGGGAGGCACTCCCTCCAAGAGCAGCAAGGCCCCTGATGTCAAAGCCTCAGAATACAAAAAATCAAAGACACGATTAATACACTCATATTAATTTACTTTTTTCCTTTATGCTCAATACCAAAACTCATTACCACTACAGGTAGAGAATTGACAATAATTTAAATGATGATGAAGAAAGAAAATGAGGAGAGATCCCATCACTCCTGAAATTGAATACCATTACTCCTAAAATTTAAAAAAAATTTCATAAACCTTTGTAATCCTTTCCAGCTTCTTATACATAAGATGGATAAGTTGAACAAGCTGTGATTCCAGATGAGAATTATAAATAAGAGCAGCAACTACGCAGGGTTTGCTTATCATGAGCCAGGCAATATGCTTAGTGCTTTGCAAGCAGTTATTTTGTTTGATCCTTCCAGCAGCTCTAACAGATATGGGAAAGTGAGGCTTGGAGAATTTAAGGAATTTTCCCAAGTCTACCCAGCAAGTAAGTAGGGTTTATGCTGAGATCTGATGGTCTCTAGAATTGGGGCTGTTAATTATTATGCACATAGACATGCTTCTTTATACATGCATAAATGTGTATGTATTCACACACATTTTGAGCAAAGATGAAGGACTTTTTTTTTTTTTAAGATTTTATTTGTTTATTTGACAGAGAGGGAGAGGCAGAGGCAGGGGGAGCAGCATGTAGAGGGAGAGGGAGAAGCAGGCTTCCCGCTGAGCAAGGAGCTTGATGTGGGAGGTGATCCCAGAACCCTGGGATCATGACCTGGGCCAAAGGCAGAAGCTTAACCAACTGAGCCACCCAGGCACCCAAAGATGAAGGACCTTTAAACACATCACAAATTATATACAGAAGACTTTAATTTTCTAGAATGGTTTAGGAATGGAGTGTGGGAATTCGACTACAAGAGTGTTAAAGATACAACTATGAATGTCTTTTTCTTAATAATTATAATTGAAAATCTTCATAAACCATATAGTCTTCTCATAATGAATTTCTTCGAAGAAATCTAGTACCTTTGATGATTGAATACCTGGGAGACCCTCATCATTGCGAAGGTGAGCTCGAATTGGATTATTCTGAAGAAGAGGTGTGAAATGACATGAACTGGCTTTCTACTCATTGTGAACATTTTTTGTTGTTCCTGCCATTTTCTCACCTCTTTATTTTTTTTTTAAGATTTTTATTTACTTATTTACTTGAGACAGAGAGAGAGAAGGAGGGAGACGGAGAGAGAACTGAAAGGGAGAAGGAAAAGCAGACGCCCTGCTGAGCAAGGAGCCTGACATGGGCTAGATCCAAGGACCCTGGGATCATGACCTGAGCTGAAGGCAGACACTTAACTGAGTGAGCCACTCAGGTGCCCCCATTTTCTCACCTCTTAATCCTAAAAATCTATTGACTGGGAAAAAAAAATTTATATATATAACTTATATAATACATATTTACATAATATATATAACAATGTATATAGTAAATTTCTATATATAAATATAGAAAATAAATAAATAAAAATAAATATATAGAGAAAGCCTTGATAGAGCAGGCTTACTAGTTTTTGAATATCAGCTATTTATTAACTAGAAACTGAAAGGGAGAAAAGAAGCCACGCCTCTGAGATGAAAGAAAACTGGGAGAAAGGTAGTTTAACACATAATTATTCCAAGATCTCATACTGTAATGGATAGAGCACTGGCTCTGGGCTCAGTCTGATTTGAGTTTGAATTCAGGCTATAACTTCCAAGCTCTATGAACTTGTTTCTATTCTGTGAAATCGTGGAAATGCCTATCTTGTGGGATGGTTATGAGGGTCATATAAAATAATAAATGTAAAGTAGTACAGTGTTTAGTTCATATTAATTAAACATTCAATCAACTTTAGTTTTATTATTATTGCCATTGAAGGGTGAGGTGGTCTCCTGGAATTAAACATCAAATTTGCCCTTTATCTCCCTTCTTGCCCCATTCTCAGTTGAATTTATGAATCTCCAGTGGAATGAGCACCCGTAGGAAAGGATTTCCTCACATAAATTTCCCAGCAGTACAGGAACCTGTCTCAGCCCATTAATTTCAAGAGGGAAAGTGAGTCCTAGCCAAAGAGAGTCCAAGTGTGATTGTCGAGCACAACCTTCAGCCTCAGGCTCAACAGGCACATGGTTCTGAGACAGAAGGGTGCTGAGGCAGAATGCAGCAAGCTATGGCTTAATTAGCTGTGGTAGAAAATGAGATGCTAATTAGTCTGCTCGGCCAGCCTAAGGGACTTGCATTCTCCACTTCTTATCAGATGGTCCCTTGGCTCTAATTTCTTTGGAGGAAGAATATTGCTGCTGATAACTTTCTCACACCAACAGGAAGGCCCCTGCTCAGAATACCAGTTTGGTGCTGAGTTGGCTCAGTTCTCAGTTGTGAAGTAAGCAAAATCCTTTAACGGTATGAATGTCAACTATTCAGCTTCTGTCCTTCTTTTGGATACTCCAACCCCTTCCAATGTATTCTTATCCCTCCACACTGATTCTGCCCTGGAAACCTCTTAATTATCAATTTCCAATTAGATATCATTTTCTATTAATAAACATAGGGATAAGCTCAAGTTTCTCATGGTCTGACATTTTCCTATGAGACTCAAAATGTAATAGCAAAATCCAGCACAAGATGTGATGATTTCTAGGGTATGAGTTTTCCAATCACTTGGCTATATTAGGCCATTTTAAGAAAAACACATTGTTAACCTCGAATACCCACCATAATCTCCCCACAATCATCTCCTTTTTGAAGACCTGCCTGTCGACTTGCTGGAAAGAGTAACCTTATGCTGTAATTTCCCGTACTCTCAGGTCATTCCTGATAGAAACAGAGGAATTTACTGTATAAATCAGGTGATATTTAAAAACATATAATTACGCATTTTCCTTTCACATTTCCATGAGTTTGACACTTTCCCTGGTGAGTCCAAGGAATCCAGTTACCTCAGAATACTGTCAAGGGGACGGTAAGGAATTAAATTGTTACAGAAATAGTCACAATCAAAGGAGAAATAGCTAATATTTTTCTTCTGACATTTAGACAGAAGGACAGATGGAATTCCAATCCTATTATTTCTTGGAGATAATGTTTCCGATCATATACCATAGTCACCCTAAAAAAACATGGTGATCTCTATAGGCAACCAAAGATTAAAAAGGCGTTATTGATGATGACTACCACAGAGTGATGGTTTTTGAGTAACACATGTAGGACCTCTTTAGAATTGGGGGCCAAACGAAATAATTAAAAATGTATAACTTGAGGACATGCTAATATTCTTAAGATCTGAAAGAATCACTTAAGGATTCATATTTGCTCCTATTTATATTATTAGTTGTATTATTTATTCAAAGAGTTGGGGAAGGGGAAGTGTTTCAAATTGTTGAGGGATATCCTGAATAGTTATTCTAGCCAGTGTTTAATCTGAATCAGGCTGAATATATGTGAGTATACAAATATTCACTTTGCAATTTCCCTGAGGCCAATTTCTTTTTTTTTTTTCCTATAATTTCTTATAACTTCCTCCTTAAATTCCCCTCTGTCCTTAGTTTTGTTTGGCCTCTGCCCTTTCCAATCAAATGATACCCCAGTAAGTGCCTGTCTTTCCGTAGCCCCAGGTTGTTTTTTTTTTTTTTTTAAATCGAGTCTTCTATTTTATAAGGAAGACAGACTGATCCAGAGTGCTTCAATCACTTTGTCATGCCTATAGAAACTGTGGGGCTTTAGGACTCCAGAGTCTGCTTCACCTCCCAAACTACTTTCCTCAAACCTTCCCAGCATTTCCACCTCAAAGGTGGGGAGGTGACCTGCTCAAAGCCATACACCAGCAGGCTGCAAAGTCCCTTGACTCCTAGTTTAGCATTTTCATATCGCATCTAACTGCCTCCTGTTCTTATTGAATTATAATGAGCTCTATTCTATTTTATGAGTATGTTAATGTGTTAGTGTTGGTCTCAGCCTGACCTTGTATATGTTTGTCTTTGCTGCTCAGTTTCTATTTAAACTGCAAGCTCTTGGGAAGAGGAAAAGATGCCAATTTAACCACCCCACTGCCTCGTGCTCCTGGAGGCTTAGCAAACACTATTTGGTAATGATAATGATGACAGACTAGGCATAATAAAATTCCCCTTTCTCTCTAGGGAACAGTGCGCTTGCTTCTTTTTGCATTTTTGTTGCTCAAGAGATAGGTGCTTCAAGAGTCTTCTAAAGGTCAGAAAATGGGAGCAGCATTTTCCATCACCAACTTTTCTTATAAGAATTCTGAATTTTCCCCAGATTTGCAAAGGGAAACAGAAGTGTGAAGCCCAGAGTTAGTGTGGAGTGGAGCTGTCATTTTATATTTGTTTTCCAGGACACTGCTGAGCATAGCAAATATAAATGGCAAATGCCACGTTTCATTTTCAGGAGAGCAGGTGGCACTGGAAGCAAGGGAATTGAACGGATGTAGTATATGCAGGAAAGAAAAACACCAACAGAGGAATGGAAACTGAGGAGATAGCTGAATACTGTTCCTAACACATGGTATGTATTCACTACAGAAAATGCAGACTTTGTCTAACTTGGAGAAAAGTTAGAGAAGTTGAGTTCTCATAGGCCACTGAATGAAATTAGAAGTAGCATAGTATGTGGCTAGGTTCTTGAGCTCAACTACACTGACTGGTGTTCCAGCACCAACAATGCCTAGGTAATTATTTAAGGTTGTTGTCAGGATTAAATGAAATCATACCTGCACAACACTTCAAATGATGCCTTTCCCATAGTAGGCACTAAATAAATGCTAGTTATTACCATATTTTTTACATTTAAGGCTTTATTCTTATGAGCAGAATGATGGGGTTATCCACAACAGAGTGATTACAAAATTTGGGTGGCCCAAACACTGAACTTGGAGCCATGATTTAATGAAGTGGGACAGTTAGACACTAGTCTCCAAAGTCCTCCCTGTTGGCAGCTCTATGTCTAAAAATGTTCACTTCTGTGGGTTGAACATATATTATATATAATTATATTATTATATTATACTATTACTATTATATACTATTATTATATATTATAACATATTACTGTATTATTTATATATTATATTATAAATGTGTAATATATGAATAAGACATGATCATCAATTAAAACATAACTATTAATCTACTTGTCAAATTAACTACTGATAGCCTGGTGGATCTGAGAAGATTGGAGAAGACAAAATACGAATGTGTGAGGCAGATAGTGACTAGCTATTCCCATATCTATTTCTTTTTTTTCCCGGGCACACAGACATATGCCTCAGACTACCTTCTAATTAAGTATGAATGCAGGTTTAAGTTCTACACTTAAACCTGACAGGGAGGACTTTGAAGACTAGTGTCTAACTGTCCCACCTCATTAAATGATGGCTCTGAGGTTACTGTTTGGGTCATCCAAATTTTGTAATCACTGTGTTGAGGATGACCCCATCATTCTGCTTGGGTGATCAGAAGTCATGAGTTCTCCTTCCGGGCCCAAACCACTAAAAATTTCCCACATGCTATCCTCACTACACTTGACTTGTTTAAAGAGTACAGGGATACTGGAAGCTACAGATCACTGATACCATTTTGAAATTTTTAAAAAATAAGAAGTAAACTCTTATATATATATATAAATATATATATACACATATACATTTACACATACATGCATGCACACACATACATTTATATACATGCTTGTATGCACACAAAATTTAGAGTGTGCAACATCACAGATAAGCAAGAGAAGGACTTGAGCAAATAAGCCATAAAAATGTATTTGTTTCCATTTCCTAAGTAAAAACTTGTGAAGTTAGAGGGAGCATAATCCATAAGACTCGTATCATTTTTGACACCATTTATGTTTGGGGGTCCCGAAGATGACCCTCAGGTTAAAAAATTAGCTAAAAAGACTCACAGAACTCATTAAAGTTGTTATAATCACAGTTATAGTGTGTCGCAGTGAAAGGATATAGATTAAAATTAGCAAGGGAGGAGGCCCAGAGTCCAAAAAAGTTCCAAATGCAGAACTTCCAGTCCTCTGCCCATGGAGTCTTGGATAGTATTACTTTCCAAGTATTGACATGTGGCAATATGTGCATAATATTGCCATCCAGGGATGGGCACCCAAGCCTCGAGTCCAGAATTTTTATTGGGCCGCATCATGTAAATATGATTGAGCACCCGTGTGGCTGATCTCAGTCTCCAGCTGCTCTGGAGGTTGAGCTGATACAACAGGACCTTTAGCCTCCACCCTGAATCACACCATTAAACTCTCTGGAGTGACCCAAGCCTCCTGGAAAACAAAAATCTATCAAGCATGAAATTCCAAGGCTTTAGAGATTACTTTCTAGAAACCTAGGGCAAAGTCCAGATTTCTCTTTGGGTAAGATTAAATTGTTTACTACACAAAGCCTTTCCGCTATTCCTAAAACAACTAGGAGGCAAACAAGTATAGATCATTTGCATAGAGAAGACAGTGTATCTTTTAGGCAAGCAGAGACACTCATGCAAACTTTAGTAGATTTTGTACTTGCATGGCAAAGGGACTAAATGAGGGATGAAATTCAGTCCTCACGCTCCTGCCCCACCTGTAATTCATGGGCCTGCATAAACCAAGAGGAGATGCCTTTTTGTAACTCATGGAGTGAAGAGGCTGAAAAATGCCTTTTCCTAATCCCATGAAGTCATTGTATATGTGAGAGGCAGTCTTGCATACAGAGTCCAGATAGTGTAGAAACAGTCCACAGAAGCCTAACTCATATGGATTTCAATAGGCCCCTTCTCTCTCTGATGTTATTCTCTTCACTCCCTTAAATCTCCCTTGGACTCTTGCCCCAGGTCTTGACCTAGAAAGGCAGAAGTACATCTTTAATTTCCATAAGATGAAGTAAAAGTCTTGTAGAGTTTTCAGCGTAACTATATATAAGACAAATAAAGCATTTTCTGTCTTCTTTGACTTCATTTCAAAGTATAATTTCAATGTGTTTGGATACTCACAAATTATTTTTGCCTTTATTTTGTCTCATGTAAGACCAACTGAGTGAGGAGATAAAAAAATAAATAAGGGTTAGAAATTCAATCTGCCACAGAAGAATGTCTCAGGGCACTAAAAGGAATTAAGGAAATTTGTTTTGTTTTGTTTTGTTTTTAATAAAGATTTTATTTATTTATTTGACACAGAGAGAGGGATTAAAAGTAGGCAGAGGTGCAGGCAGAGAGAGAGGAGGAAGCAGGCTCCCTGCTGAGCAGAGAGCCCAAAGTGGGGCTTGATCCCAGGACCCTGAGATCATGACCTGAGCCGAAGGCAGAGGCTTTAACCCACTGAGCCACCCAGGTGCCCAAGGAAATATTTTTTAAAAAGGAACTTTCTATCATTTCACATTTATATAATACTTTGCAGTTCAAAAAGAGAATTCTAGGACAAAAGTAATGCATATATGATTATTTCCATTTTACAGATGAGAAAATGGTGGTTTATAGATGTTATATGACCTGTTTAAGGTCACACAGACAATAAAGAAAAGATATGTTTCTTTCTGAGAAGTGGTAAAATAAGAATGCTCTGGCTACTTTTAACATGATCTCAGATTTCTTTTGTAAAAATGAAACTGAATCTTTATTAAATACCTACTATTTACCAAGTGGTGCTAGAGATATGTGGAGGGGTGTATGTGTTCATACATGTATGTGTAAATGCATGTATGTATATAACACACACACACTCATACAAGCATTTATATATTTATTTTAAACTAGGAAATGGTCCTCTTTCAAAATGCCTTTGAAAGTTGCCATAGCCAGAACTAATGTTATAACCACTCAAATTAAAATTCCTATTAAAATCTTTTTGTTCTTATTTACCCTAGTCTGCAAGGATTGTTCTCTGTAATGTTATTTTCCATAAATATGTTTTGAATAAGGTACATAGTTCTGGCTTACAGAGGGCTTGAGCCCTCTGGCCACAATTACAGCTTCTAGGATGGCTGCAGGTTTCACAGTGGACCAATCAAAGTTCTTTGTGAAACTTTTGCCACAGCTATCAGTAAAGATGGTATCTTTTTCAAATAAAGAACTGTATGGGTAATGGAGTTTTGTGGTCATCTGTAGTCATATTAATGACAAATGAAAAGAATGTACCTGAGAAGAAAGACAAGCAGAAAAGCAGAGCTAAGAGACAAAGAGAGAACCCTGTTGACACTAATTCTTGACACTATTTGAACACACTAATCTGAGTATGTCAAATGAACTTGCCTTTGACCTGTCCTTTCAATGGGCACACACATTTTCTTTTTGGTTTAAATGGCTTTGAGGTAGATTAGTATAACTTAAAACTGAAAGACTCCTGAGTAATGAAGCAAAACATTAAAAATGATCAAAAGCGTAGGAATAGAAGCTAAAACCCTACACCCCTCAAATAACCATGGGATTGACTGGAAGTCAATGATAATATTCCTATCTCTACTGACCACTCAACATTTTTTTTTTCCTAAGTAGAGCCCAACGCAGGATTTGAAATCATGACCCAGAGATCAAGACCTGAGTTGAGATCAAGAGTCTCATGCTTACCTGACTGAGCCATGCAAGTACCCCTGACCACTTGACTTTATTAAGTTCTTATTATTGGCTATGCTACCATGGCTTGTTCATATTTCTTTAGTTGATCCCTTCTCTCAGGATATTGTAGCTGTAATCAGAGATCCTGTGAGTATAAAAATGATTGAGTTTGCTTAGACAGAAACATACCCATCAACAGATCCTCTCCACTGAAAGTATAACAATTGATGAGCTAATTTCTCTCACAATTCAAAAGTAACTCAATAGGGTGGCCTATATAGTTATAGGGAGACAAACTAAGAGGTAATTTGTGTGTGTTCAACATTTTCGACTCAGCCAGTCCCACAGGACAGGGACTTAACCTGCTCTTCAGATTAGGGAGATACCAAGTAGTTTGTTTTTAATTTGTTACATGGCAGATTTTAAAAGACAGAGTAACTGTTCTCTCAACTAAAATAAAGTTTGCTCTGAGAGATCATAGAATAAGAATGTTATAGATACTTTAACCACTACCTCATAATTTAAAAAAAGAAGCTAATACATGCAAAACATCTACTATGTACAGGCACCAGGTAGAGATAAGTGTGCATATGAATATGCAATAACACTGCTGTCTGGCTCTATGTGACCTAGAAGCAGGAGAATTTTTATCTATATTACCTAAATAAGACCAAAAATCTGAAAAAACAGACCCCTTAGCATACTAAATTCAAATTCAATTCTATCCAAAAATAGAAACAATAAAAAAAAATCATGCTTAACCCCTCTATCATAGCTTCTCCAAGTGAATGTGAGGTTATAAACACAGAGACTATGTCTTTTAAATATACTGCTTCTATTTTTTGAAAAATTTTATGTACTCTATAACAATGTCTAAAGATATTAGATATTGATTTTCAAATTGCTAAACACATAAATTTCATACAAATAAAGACTAAGCATATACTGAGGCAGAAAAGCCCCCAAATAGCTGCCTCGCTGAGATGGAAAGCTCCCAAGGACAACTTGGCCCTCCCCTGCCAAGTAAGTATAAAGTCCCGCATAAATAAACACCTGCTGCAGGGCCCTGGAGCTAATCAGTGGTGAGACCCCACCAAAGACCTAAACAAAGACCTGTTGCACGGCCCTGCCCCAAGCCAATCAGCGGTGTGACCTTGTGAAAAATTCCTAGTTTGCCTATAAATGCCCTCCCAAATCGCAACTAGGGGCTCAGCCTTTGTGAAACTATTCCACTGGGCCCGCTGGCATAATAAACTGTTCTCCCAGCTCTCTGGGGTGCCGCTTGAGTTTCTTGGTCGCCTCTGAACTTCCGCAGCAATACCAAAGTTTTCTTTGAGTCACTCATAGGCAAACCAACAGAAAAGAAAATGTGGAAAGGATTTGAGAAACTGGCACGGCACGTACGTTTAGTGGGGAAAACACTGCTCAAATATGATTGTTATAATAGAAAATGATTGATATCCTACAATACAGTAAACCATGATTTTGGGATAATCATCTCCATTGGACAGGAAAAAAATCATTGCATGATACCTGTTTCTACAAGTTAATGGCTAACTTAAGAGGGCTGTAAAACATCCACGCTCCATTCATTAGCCAAAGCTACAATTTCTGAGAGTATCAGATATTGTACAGATAGGCTTACTGGAAAATTATCTAGTATCATATCGAAGTCACATAAGCAACATTTTGTTTTATTTTCAAATTTTGGATATTTTTCCCATAAAGAGATAACTCAGCAGAATGGTAAGACAAATTCATTGATCTTACCTAACTACAAATGAAGTTTCTGAGATAATTGAAAGGAATCATTGATTTCTTATTATTCCATGCTAATAAACAATGAAATTGTAAATTTTCAATTATTCTTAGTAAAAATATAGCTCAGATAGTTGTAAACTTGCCACTGGATACCAAACAAACAAGTTAGAAGCTCAGACACACATTTCAAGGAAAAGATAAAATTAAATTCCTTATAGTATATAAATAGAGGGAAGGGAGAGTTTCATTCAGAAAATTAAACGAATAAATGTAGTCAGTGTTTCTAAATCACCAGCAGATAAATCAATAATAATAAGACACTATACATAGTAATTTCACTCTGAGTAACTTTTAAGATCTTCAGGGTTGTTTCTCTTTTAATGGAAAATTTCTTTTTAAGATTCCTTTTTTGCTCATTTTTTCATACAGTGAAATGTCACACACCTCTAGAATTTAACATGAAAGGAAAGCAGCAGCAAGGAAGGGAAAGAAACAAAACACCTTGAATCAAACCATCCATCTCAGTATTTAATTTGGATCATCCTCACCATCATCTTAGAGTGCTCTCATTTACCTCCCCAAAGCACTTTTTGTTCCCCCTTCAAATGATAATTAACATTTGAGTAAAATGCAAATTACAGATAAAATTTTGTTTTTCATTAAATGAGAGGATTTTCCTTTCTTTGAATACTCTGCCTCCTCGAAATCCTTTTCTGCTTCTTTTCTTGGAAACAGTCATTGGCATTATTTCTACCAGTTAACAAGTCACCACAAATTCTACCATAGTTAACAAGTCACCTGACAGTCAACCATAACCAACAGTTTTAGGATTTCAGAGACAGGCAGGATATTAAGCTGTTCCTAGAAAGGTAAAGATTATGCAAGACCCAGTTTATCTTCCCTGGTTGAAATCAGTAACACAAGCAGTTGCATAAGAAGTTGATAACTAAATGCAGAGGCTAGAAAAGCTAAGTTTAGGAAGACATAAGAAAAATGAAATCAGCCTAGATCTATGTAACTATGAACAGTGAGTTGCATAATTTGGAGAAGGGTGAGTTTGAGCTTGGCTTGATGGTTATTTTGAGGTTCAGTAGAAGATCTTCAGGACATGATTCTCATCCTTGTGACTGGGCAAGCAACTTGATTCTACTATCCTCAATGGGGAAAAACAAAATCCATGAGCACTTGACATTGTATAACTTGATATTTACATAATGCTAAAAGTACAAATGAGTAGCCATTTGAGGGTTTTTGTTGAAAATTCTTTTTTTTTTAAGATTTTATTTATTTGACAGAGAGAGAGAGAGCACAAGTAGGCAGAGAGGCAGGCAGAGAGAGAGGGGGAAGCAGGCTCCCTGCTGAGCAGACAGCCCAATGTGGGGCTCAATCCCAGGACCCTGCAATCATGACCTGAGCCAAAGGCAGAGGCTCAACCCACTAAGCCACCCAGGCGCCCTGTTGAAAATTCTTAGAAGAGAAACTTTTTGTAACCATCGTTAATGAAGGCAAATTTTGTACTCAAGTTTTATTTTGTGATCATGGCACGTGCTTATCAGTAATATTATAAGGGAATTCAAGTTTAGAATGTCATGATTATGAGACTCAGAAAATAAATCAAGGAAAACTGAATGGTGGATTAAGTGTCTAAAGTAGGAAGATGTTCCTTGAGAAAGGGGCAGGCTTCCAAGTCATCTACTTGAGGAAAAGGACTGGGTGTGGGAATAGCAGCATCCCTAAACATAAATCTTCCTAATCATTGACAACTTAGCAAGTCCAACTCCTGAAAGAGGCTGAATAATTGATCCCACTACCTATTGTTAAATGCATCCTGGGGCCTAGAGAAGCTGATTCTTAATAAACTGAGATTAAACTCCTATTCTTGGTGGCAAAATGAGAATTTACAATTTAAATTATAGCTAACCAGATAGCAGCAGATAACAAAACCCACAATCTGGGCTACGCCAAGACAATTAATAAACTGATCTTTAATATTAGCAGTAAAGAATATAATGATTTTAGAAGTCTTAAATACTACTATTTATAAAGACGTAGTTCAAAGGGGAAAGAACATAAGTGGAAACCCACATTCAATAACAAATTTAGGGGCTGGCATTATGTCTTTTCTTAGTGGTATATTATGCTCAACTCACCGCTTAGAGACAAAGCAAAGAACACAAAGCCAACTGAGCACTATTCTTAGTGTACCCACTGAATCCTTGCTGACCCACCAGAGTCACTACTCTGTTGAGGGTCTAATGTTAGGATGCCCACATTGAGAGTAGGGGTTATCTTATTCATACTTACTATTACTCCTTCTCCAATTCAACTCTTTAATTAGTTGGTTCAGAAACTAATAAAGGTATTTTGATTTCTTCCTCTCCCCCATACTCATAGAGCTTACACTTGGAACATACATAAGCATATGGTAGTACTGCTAATGAGAACTAATGTTTAAGTGCTTTATATATGTCAGACAAAAAGCTAAAGTCTCTGGAGATACAAGATCATTTAATTTTCCTAAAATTTTATAGGGTTATCCTTAAGATCCCATTTTGTAGGTGAATAAATGATGGGAAGGAGCTGTTAAAGAGGCTTAAGTCAGAGATAAGTGGTAGATTTATGACTCACATGGGTCTTGTATTACTGTATTCTAATACACAGTGACAGATTGCTTGACTGATTTATTGTGAAAATGTAAAGTGATGCCTTACTTCAAGGGTTATTGCATAAATTGGCTCAATATCTACACATAAGCAAAACGTCCTCATGGGGGAAACAAAAAATATGGATATAAGTATTCCTTGGTGTTCTGTTTGCTCCACTTTGTTAGTTCTCTCAAACCCACATCTAACCTTTGGCTATCCTGGTTGCAGATTCTTGGACATAAACTTCTGTTGGCTATCTACCTTGATTTGGCAACTTTTGATTTTCTGACACTTGCTTTATCTTTGGACCCTTTTCTATCCATGTTTTCAGCCACAGTCTGCCTGGGGAGCTAAATTTTGAGCCTGACACCAGGACTCTTTCCTTTACCCTTACAGAGTTAAAGAAAAAAACACTCAAAAAGCAAAGCATAAGGGAACACAACACTTCCTCTAATTTAACGATTACATAATTTCATGAATGGTTTGCATGAATCTTAAAAGAAGCTCTTTGCAAGACAAAAACAATGTTGTCCAAACAATAACTAGATTATACTATGCCTACTTCTCTTTATCTTATTTTCTTACTTCTGAAGAACTGCAGGGAATGTTCTATTTGTAAATTTCTACATAAAAAGTCACCTGTCATTCTCAGTTAGCAATCTCTTGCTCTCTCTCTCTTTTTCTTTAAGAAATGAAGACTCTAGGGCGCCTGGGTGGCTCAGTGGGTTAAAGCCTCTGCCTTCAGCTCAGGTCATGATCCCAGGGTCCTGGGATCCAGGCCCGCATTGGGCTCCCTGCTCAGCGGGGAGCCTGCTTCCCCCTCTCTCTGTCTGCCTGCCTCTCTGCCTCCTTGTGATCTCTCTCCCTCTGTGAAATAAATAAATAACATCTTAAAAAAAAAAATGAAGACTCTACTAAAGTCTTAATAATTCCCTAGGTTACATTAAGTAGTGTTTTATTACAGTGAACATTATCTTACCATAAATATTTTAGTAATTTTAGCAGAAAAAAAGAACAAAACAAAGAACTTCTATAAGCAATCATCTTTGCTTTCAATGTTGTTATATATTATCTCACCTCCTTCTCTACCTTATTTATTTATTCATTTATTTATTTATTTAAGATTTTATTTATTTATTTTACACAGAGAGAGAGATTACAAGTAGGCAGAGAGGCAGGGAGAGGAGGAAGCAGGCTCCCTGCTGAGCAGAGAGCCCGATGCGGGCCTCGATCCCAGTACGCTGAGATCATGACCTGAGCCGAAAGCAGGGGCTTTAACCCACTGAGCCACCCAGGCGCCCTTCTCTACCTTATTTAAAGCCTCCTTCTTCACTCGAAATTGCAGTCTAAGACATTTTTAATCATCAATATTTTAATGGCATAACACATTAAACTAGTTAAAGTTGCAATTTTCACCTTAAAAAATCCACACTATTCTAAAAAAAAAATCACATTATGTCCATCTTGAAAAGGGAGAACAAAGTTGGAAGACATAATTCCTGATTTCAAACTTACCACTAAGCTATAGCATCAAAATAGTGTGGCATCAAGATAATGACAAGATGACAAGATAAGCCATGTACTGAAGGGAATATTTGTAAAAGACACACATGATAAAGGACTGTTGTTCAAAATACACAACAAACACTTCAATTTCAACAATAAAAAAACAAACAGCCCAATTAAAAAGTGGACATGGATCATAATATATCAAAGAAGATATACATAAGGCAAATAAATACAGGAGAAGATGCTCCACATGGTGTTCACACAAAAATATGCACACAGGTGTTTATAGCAGCTTTTATCATAATTCTCAAAACCTAGAAGCAACCAAAATTTCCTTCAGCAGGTGAATAGATAAATAAATAGTGATCTATCCGGAGAATGAGCTATTATTCAGGGCTGTAAAATAGTGAATTAAGCCATGAAAAGGCTTGGAGGAAACTTACATACATATTACTAAGTAAAAGAAGCCTACAAAAAGGCTGTGTACTATATGATTTTAACTCTATGACACACCAGTTAAGATAAAACCATAGAGAGAGTAAAAAAGATCAGTGGTTACCAGGGGTTAGGAGGGAGGGACAGACGAACAGGCCAAGGACAGGTATTTTTAGGGCAGTGAAACTACTCAGTGTGATACTATAATGATGGATCCATGTCATTTTACATTTGTCCAGACGCATAGAATTCACAACGCCAAGAGTGAAGTCTACTGTAAACTGTGGACTTGGGGTGACAATAATGTGTCAGTATAAGTTCATCAGTTGTAACAACTGTGGGGGGGGAGTGTTGGCAATGTGGGGAGCTCTGCTTGACTGGGGGCAGGGAATGTGAGGGGAGCCTCCGTACCTTGACTTAATTTGACTCTGAATCTAAAACTTCTCCAAGAAATAAAGTCTTTAGAAAAAATATTACAGTCCTTGTGGTTTTAACTTAGTCTCTATTTTCAGAATCTTCAAGGTGGCGGTTTACACCATTAATTTTAGAAGTCATACCTCTTAATTTGTCCTTCTCTTCCAGAGATGTGAACAGTTCATAACGCTTCACGGGAAAGTAATTAATGAAGTGCCAACTGGCAAAGGACACAAAACTAGGCACAAAGCAGAAAATTTAGAGCAACAAAATTGTTGCCCTCTGAGAGATTTCAGTCATAAAAAGAGTACAGTAAAATAATGAATATAAACTCTGGACTGCTGAAATAAATATGTAGAGATTATTTGAAAAAGCCAATAAGGAATAGCAATCAGATTCTGCAAGTACAATAGTTAGATTAGTACACAATAGAAAAAGAAAAAAATAAGTGTAAAAATGAAACAAAAACTCTAGAATGATCAAGGACAATCCAGGTCTTATTCACAAATCCAGCAAGAATAAGACTGGTCCTGTGACATCAAGTAAAGAAAATGAATAAAGTACACTGATAAACACCACTCAGAATCATTCTGTAGTTCCCCTTGCTTTGAAAAAGAATTTGCTTCCTTGAATCTCAATATATTTGTACCTCTCATTCATGGTTAGAAGGAATACAGTTCTTCTGCTGTGTCCCAAAGACCTGTACCCTTGGGCAAAGAATAAAAATAAAATAAAAAAAAGACACATGGGATTTTATCCTGTTTTAGTGATTCAAGAAAAAAAAAAAAAGAAGAAGGAATACAGTTCTGACCTTTATCCCTAACTTCTTTAGTATGTTTGATTTGGATTGATAAATTTGTCAATAGATTTATAATTTTTAACAAATTGGGACTAAACTTAGTCATCAAACACTATCAAATATTTGAGTCAAAGAAGAGAGAAAAAAAGATAGCAATCTTGTTCCTTGTTATCTTAGTTTAGTTTCCAATAAATATGCCTCCTACATACCAAACTGTGAAACCATTTTTATTAAAAACAAATCTTACAATAAGCAACCATTAATGAAATTGGAAGTCAACGGTTAGATTGTACATCACTGAGATTTGAAAAGAAAATACTTAATAGAAAATATTCTGCTTGCTATCACTTAATATTCTGACACACATGAGGTGATTCATTTCCTCCTGCATGTTATTTGTGTACTTTGGTCAAGCCGTCAGCTAGAGAACACTGGTGCCCAGGTTAGGGCTTAAAGGTTTGAATTTGAATAAAATTCATGTTCAAATAAGTGAATCTTAATGCGTAGCATGATTATAATATATCACCTTTCTTCTACTTAACACTATTTAATGAAATAGTAAACAAAAATATCAGTACCTATTCGAAAAAAGCACAGCTTAGAATAAGATTTAAAGAAATGAAAACACAGTAGAACATTAGATACTACAAGATTCTAACATTATAAAAATTAAAACTACAAAAGGCCTCTCAGGGTCTTATGTTCTTTGTTGTTATTATCCTATCAGACTTCAATTTTTCTCTCAAATCTAAACAGAAAGTAATTCTCAACCTTTTCTTTATTTCAACCCCACACATTTGTTCCTTCTCTAGTATTGTTAATGTTTTAACTAACCTAGGTGACGAAAATCTGATTTTTACCAACTTGACAATTTCTATCAAAATTGAATGTGTGTATCCCATTTCACCTATTGATTTCACTATTAGAAACTTATTCTATAGATATACCTGAACTAATAAAAAATATGAATGTAAATGTTATTTAATGAAGCATTGTTTAAAATAGGAGGTAGAGAGAACCAAATATCCATTAGTAAGAAATATAGTATATTAAAATGATATGCTCATGCTATGATTAACTTATGGTTAAATTATGGTATTATCACAATGTGAAAGTAAGATAGATGTATGTACATGCTGATATGAAAAAATCTCCAAGATGAAGTAACTCAAAAAGGTTAAAAACATGTTTCTACAAATATAAACCTATTTTTATAAAACAAATGTAATTTTTCATCTTGAAGAGTATTAATTACCTAGAAATTCAATAGTGATGGTATTTTGCATTCTGTCCATGCACATACATTATTTTTATTTTTTAAGCTAAAAGAAGCATGTTGGTAACAAAACTGTAATATCAAGAACAATAGAGGTATCAGAAACTAATTTTCTTTTTGTAATTTTTGCTCACTTCAATTACTTTTAGAAAAAAATATCAGAAATGTTTAAATGGAAACTGTACAAGACAATAAAATAGACTTGTAGCAGTTATCCTAAACCTAACATTATAATTTGCATAGTACAATGGAGTAATCCACTGCCAATTTGTGAATATTTACCCAGTCATAGCCTATAAACTGAGCAATATACTGAGAAGTGGCCTTGGCATGGTTACTCACAGTTCTTATCAGGAAAACAAACTCTCATTCCCTCTTCCAGGTGATGAAAAACCTTTGAAACCAATCAGATTGTAATAACTATAATTTTGTGGGAACTGTCCTGAAAATCAGAACTCAATCAAGAAGAAAGACATTTCACAATTTAGATACAAATAAAAACTACATACAAATCAAGAACAAAATATTCCAAATCTCAGAGTAAATGGTTTGCTCAAGCGAGATAATTTAGAACATACAGAAAATTAAAATCTATTTGTGATAATGGGTTTAGCATAATAATTAAGGAATGTTATATGTAAGAAGATGGAAGACTGCATCTCTGTATGTATTGATAGACCAGGGTTTTCCAGTGTTGGCACTACTGACATTTGGGTTCAGACATGCCTTTGATAGGTGAGCTTTCTGTTGCCCTGTAGGTTATTTGGCAGCATTCTTAGCCCGTTTCCAATAGTTGTCAGTGACACCGCTCTCTATTTTCCCATCTCTAGTTGTGATACACCAAAAATGTCTCCAGACATGGCCAAATACTCCCCTGGAAGGAACATTCTTCCTGATTGAGAATCACTGATACAGACTATATTAACTAACATGGAATATTTAGATTATTTTTTCCATGATGCTTAGTAAAATATACATTTTAAGTCACAATTTAGTATCCAAAAGCACATATAGATGTAAATGGGGATACACATGAAATATTTTGGCATGGACACTGATCAATCAAAACAGACAGTAGTAGTATTGCTAGAAGATATTAATATATCAGGAAAACCCTTTAGCTTTTAAATTCTGAAGGATTTTAATGGGGGGGCCAGGGGCGTTACTGTGTCCAGGGGATAGAGGGCACTAAGTGTCATTGGACTCCCTGACTTCTACCAACTATAGAAAAATACTTCATTATTGTAACAACTGGTTAAGCTGGTCTTGCTGAAGTGACTGAATATTAGTACATATAATAGAAACAAATACTTCATGAAACAGTAATGAGCTCTGAGAATGCATACTGATATTTTCTATTCTCTCATTACTTTCTTTCCCTCTCTCCCTCCCTACACTTTTAAATATTAATACCACTTACTAAATCACATTTACTGAATACATCAGTAAGTTAAAATTCACACTTAGATAAATTCTTGACTAAATGTGTATAATCTCAACCACACAAGTATGACTGATTTATATTCACAGAAATAACCACATTGATTTGGGATAGCTTTCTTGTGCAATATCACACAGTTCTGGGGATTTGACATAGTGTTAGTACCAAGATGGAACCTATTTGTAAATGTAATTGTCAACTATGTGGTATTTATGATGTGAAAGCTACTGAAAAATACCTCTAACTCAAATTATATCAGCTACTAGCCTGCTTGAAATTGCCTCAATAACCAGGCCTTCTACCAGTACTGAGAACTTGGTATAAGCTTAAAGACATTTTATTGGTAGGTCAATAATTAAATTATTAGTCTCTAACTTCTTTATATAAATTCAAAGGAGGTATGCTATTGTAGTGAAGAGTATGAACACTGGAGTCCTATAGAACTTTATGCACACCTTGGCTTTGCTGCTTTATACCTATTAGCTTTGGGGCAATTAACTTCGCTAGACTTCGCATACTTTTCTTAAAAGTGGAATTAACAATAGTACACGATGTATGCAGTTATTGTGAGAACTAAATGTATACAAAGCATTTAGTTCTGTTCCCTGCATAATAGAAAGTGCTCCATAAGAGTTATTATTAACAAAAATGCTAACACCAATAAGTTATTAACATGAGTTTGACATGTCATTCTGTGAATCTCAGAAAAATGAATATATACTATATACTATACTATATACTATGAGGATTTTAAAAAGAACGTTAAGGTTGCTTCCTGGTCTAGACCAAAGTCTTTGGGATCGTTTTTCCTATCAACTATTTTAAATCACTTGATATCTGTAATATGTGAAAATTTTTCATTTAAATGAATTAATGACTAAAGATCTTTTACATGAGTGGATAGGATACACACACACACACACACACACACACACACATATATATATCATACTCTAAGGGAGAAAAGCTGTCTGAAAAGCATTTTTCAGTAAGATTTTCCAAATAAAGCATCTAGAGGCTTTTGGAGAACAAACTGGGTTGCTATTTTTAGCGATTCAGTTTAACAGTTGTTAGGCTTTTTCCTTTTTCTTTCTTTCTTTTTTTTTTATTCATCTTTTTCACCCCTTGAAGGAAATTATACAAATGTTCTATTGAATTGAGTCTCATATATACATACATCTGCTACATAGCAATTCACATATGCTGCCTCCTTAACAAAATGCTAGATTGACACCAGCCTCCTGCAGCTCCTTCAAATGGGAATCTATTCAGGGATGTTCTCTGTATTGGAAACTGGCAATCCCCCACACGATCTCATCTGGAAGACCCAAGAAATGGGAAAAAACAGAGTTAAGTAGCTTCCATGGTAGGAAAATAGCCATTCCTGCTTAGAAAAATAATTGGAACTGGAGTTCTCTTTCAGAATTAAACACAAAAGTGTCCAGTTTGTGTTTTTCCACTATACTGGAGACTGAATCTGTTTGGGGAGGTAAGGCTATGCAAGTGGCAAAACAAAAGGATATCTTTGAAATCCAGGGGGTGGAATTTTAATTAATTTTGTGATAGCAAATAACCCTGGTGATCTCTCACCTCATTTAGCATTATTATAAAATATAAGAACCCAAAGATCATGGAAATCGATTAATTCCAGTTATCTTCGTATAGATGTGGTAACTGAAGTAAGCATTGTCTATCCCTGTTTACCTCCTTGGTTTAGAGTTAATTATCAACGTTTCTGAGGAAAGATTTTTAAGATATATGGTCAAATGTCAATACAGCAAGATTCTGCTAAAGTTAAGGTAGAGTAAACATCCTACCTCTTCCATTTATCACGATTTAAAACTCTGGATGGAGTATATAAAACATTGATCCCAAAACACTGAAAAGTAAATAATAGCTGGTAGATTGGAGGGGAAAATCAAAATTTGAAGAAAGACTGGCACAGAGGCCAGCTTTTTTTTTTTTTTTTTCCTTCCCCCTTCTACCATCCTTTTTGGACATAGAGCAGTCTAAATGAATGACTGCATAACGTATGGCTATGGAAAACCCTCTCTCTCTCTGGCTGGAGTGTTGGGAGAGGGAATTTCAGAATCAGAGAAAATGATGAATACACTCCATTTCATTTTTCTTTCCCAGCTCTGCCTGCCCTAGAGGCATAAACTAGTCCCCAGTCTTCAATTCTGTGATGTAGGAACTGGTAGCAGCAACCAGGTTCACTTATTTGCCGTGGAGGAAAAAAAAAAAAAATATTTGTGGGAAATTTACAACAGTGTGAGGAACTTAAAATCCTGCTTTTGTGGCCAGAGAACAAGAATGGTAAGCTTTGAAAGGCAATGAAATTGGAAAATGATGGCAAAAGGAAATTTGGCCAAAAGATCAGCAAGAGCTACATATAAGTTCTACCTATGCAAGTGTGGAAATGATCTTCAAACCAAATGCTTTGAGAACTAATGTATGGTATAGGCCACCACCCAGGTCCCAGACAAGTCCGTGAACGGCACACAAGTAGGATGAATTCAAATAGCAAAGCAAACTCTTTTAAAACTGAACTGACATTAGCCATAGCTTACATAATACAGAACAAGAGTTAAAACCTAAATGAAATAAGATTGTCTGTTAAAACCAACAAATAAGTCAACATTCTCTAGAGCATTTTCATGTGACTTAGAAAATGATATTTCAAATATCTGGAACACAATACAAAATTAATCAAAATACAAAAAAACATGAACATTTCAACAATATTCAAGGTAAAAGGAAATCAATGCATGCCAAACACACAGACTGATATATTGGAATGATTGGACCCAGATTTAAAACCAGTTACTATAACTAACTTTCTTGAAATAAGGGTAAGAACTCTTACCCTTCAACAAATGGGAAGCTTGAAAATTTTAGAAGTATAAGTTACTTAAAAAGTGAAAATTCTACAACTGAAAACACAACAACCAAAATAAAAACCTCATCTGATGGACTCAATAGCAGACTGTAAATTATAAAGCAAAGATTCTGTGACCTTGGGTGTAAACTAATAGAAATAGTCCAAATTAAACAACAGAGAGAAGAAAGATTGAAAAACATAATGATCAAAGCCTTAGGGACTTATGGAACAATACCAAAAGACCTAATATATGTGTCATTGTAGTCATGCAAGGACAGAAGAAGGTTTGTGCCCTACTCCCTGAAAATGGAGAAATAGTATCTTAAAACTTCCCAAATTTGATGAAAGACAAAAATATGAAGATTTAAGAACCTCTGTGAACTACAAAGAGTTATGTCTTAAAAGACAGTATCCTTACACATCCATCAAATTGCTTAAAAGCAAAGATTTAAACACCACCACAAAAACCCCCACAAGCAGCTTTAAGACAGCCATAAAAATGGTATGTGATATTTATGGGAAACAGTAATTTAATGACTGTGATTTCTTGTCACAGACCATGGGAGCCTGCAGACAGTTGAAATTTTTTAAATGCCAAAAGCAAATGATTCTTTAACTAAGAATTCTGTATCCAGGGGTGCCTGGGTGGCTCAGCTGGTTAAGTCTCTGTCTTTGGCTCAGGTCATGATCTCAGGGTCCTGGGATTGAGCCCATTCTCTGCTCAGCAGGGAGCCTGCTTCCCCCTCTCCCTCTGCCTGCCCTTCTGCCTACTTGTGATCTCTCTCTCTGTCAAATAAATGAATAAAATCTTAAAAAACAAAAAAGAATTCTGTATCCAACAAAACATCTTTCAGAAATTAAGGTAAAGGGCGCCTGGGTGGCTCAGTGAGTTAAAGCCTCTGCTTTCGGCTCAGGTCATGATCTCAGGGTCCTGGGATCGAGGCCCACATCGGGCTCCCTGCTCAGCAGGGAGCCTGCTTCCCCCTCTCCCTCTGCCTGCCCTTCTGCCTACTTGTGATCTCTCTCTCTGTCAAATAAATGAATAAAATCTTAAANCCCCCGCGCCTGCCTCTCTGCCTCCTTGTGATCTCTCTCCCTCTGTGAAATAAATAAATAAATAATCTTAAAAAAAAAAAAAGAAATTAAGGTAAAATAAAAATATTCTCAGATGAGAAAAACTAAAATAATTCATTTGTAGCAACACTGCTCTAAAGGAAATGCTTACGGTTGTTCAGGTGAAAGGGAAATGATACTTGAAGAAAACTTGATAAATAGGAAATTAGAGAAAAGAAAAAAAAAAGAAAAAAAAAGGCAAATATATTTGTAAATATAATAGGCCATCTTTCTCCTCTAAAATGTTTTATGTATGTGTGACAGTTGAGAACACATATTTAAGACTGCTGACGGATATTCAATTTATCCAGATATAATACATGGGACAATTATAACATAAGGAGGGAAGAATAAAGAGATGTAAAATGTTGTAAAGATTCCACATTTCACATAAAGATGTAAAGTATTGATTATGTATTAAGTGTGAAAAGTGGGGCGCCTGGGTGGCTCAGTGGGTTAAAGCCTCTGCTTTCGGCCCAGGTCATGATCTCAGGGTCCTGGGATCGAGGCCCGCATCGGGCTCTCTGCTCCGCAGGGAGCCTGCTTCCCCCTCTCTCTCTCTGCCTGCCTCTCTGCCTCCTTGTGATCTCTCTCCCACTGTGAAATAAATAAAAAAATAAAATCTTTAAAAAAAAAAAGTGGCAAGTGTATATCATAAACCCCAATCAATAAACTAAATATAAAAAATATATATAGTGAAATATTCACTATATTAAAATGGAATTTAAAAGTCATTCTCATAACGTGAAGAAGGCAAGAAAGAGAAAAAAGAATGAACAGATGAAATAGAAAAGAATAATAAAAAGGTAGTAAATTAAAATGTATTAATATATTAAATATAAAAAAATATAAGACCACTAATTTAGGGGTGCCAGCTGCCTTACTCAGTGGAGCATGCAACTCTTAATCTTGGGGCCATAAATTCAAGCCCCACATTGGGTGTGCAGCCTGCTTAAAAAAAAAATTATTTAAGACCACCAACGTAGGGCACCTGGGTGGCTCAGTTGGTTAAGCTTTATCCCCCCCCATTGCTCCCCCCTACTTGTGATCTCTCTCTCACTCTCTCACTCTCAAATAAATAAAATTAAAAAAAAATAAATAAAAAAGACCTCCAATTTAAAGACAGTGATAGTTAGGTTGAATCAAAAATATTCAAATATTTGCTGTTTATGCAAAACTCACTTTAAATATAATTATGTTAACAGAATAAAGTAAAAAAAAAAGTAGCAGAAGTTAAACCATGTAAATACTAATCAAAAGAAAGCTGAAGTGACTAGAGGAAGGGAAATTACCAGGATAAAGAGGGACATTATATAGTGATAAAAAGAATGTTAACCAAGAAGGTATAATAAGCATGAGTTGTATGTGTCTTTTTTTCCAAGATTTTATTTATCTATTTGACAGAGACATAGAGAGCACAAGTAGGCAGAGCAGGAGGCAGAGGGAGAGGGAGAAGTAGGTTCTCTGCCGAGCAGGGAGCCTGATGTGGGACTCGAACCCAGGATACTGGGATCGTGACCTGAGCCGAAGGCAGAGGTTTAACTGACTGAGCCACCCAGGCACCCAAATTGTATGTGTCTTAAAAAAGAACTTAAAAATACCTGTGGGTACATTAGAGACATCAACGTTCACTTGAATATGTAGGTAGAAAATGTAGATAGAACATATAGATAGAACACGTAGATAGAAAATCATTAAGGAGGCAGAAGACTTGAACAATTCTTTTGTGATACTGTGAGTTATAAGAAGAAATGTATATTTGGCTTTTATCCCTGTTTTGTTACAAAGCTCCCCAAACCCTTACAATTTCCTAGGAATTGAGTGCAATAAAGGTATCTTTTGTTATGTTAATAAGAGACTTTTAAACCACATCTAAGAGATGGGGGCTGATTGCCAGGAGAACAAAGAATATGATTAGAGGTTGGAACTTTCACTCCTACCCTAAATTCCAGTGAGGTGAGAGGGGCTAAAGAGTTCATCAGTTGCAAATTGCCATTGATTTAATCAATCATGCTTATGTAATTGAAGCCACCATAAAATCCAAAAGAAGAAATTCAAAGAGCTTCTGAATGGGTAAACACATGGAGATTTGGGAAGAGTGCTATAGCTGGAGAGTGCATAGAAGTTCCTCCTTTCTCCATACTTTGCCCTAGGCATCTCTTCCATCTTGCTGTTCCTTAGCTATACCCTTTCATAATAAACCAGTAATTTAGTAAGTAAAATGTTTCAGAGTTCTGTGAGCAGCTCTCACAAATTAATTGGATATAAGGATGGGGTTGTTGGAACTTCCAATCTATAACCTGTGGATCAGAAGCCCAGGTGAAAATCTGGACTTTCAGTTAGCATCTGATCATAGGGAGGAGGGGAGTGATGTTTGTGGGACTGATGCTATTTTAACCTGTGGGATCTGATATTATATCTTCAGTAGATATTGTCAGAATTCAGCTGAATTGCAGAATACCCCGCTCTTTCTGGAGCAGTGCTTGGAGTTGAAAAAAAATTCCCGTACAAATACTGGAATTAGGTGCAAAACCTTTTAGTTGGTGATCAGAAGTGGAATCAGAGTCAGAAACTTTAACCATCAACTCTTTTCTCCCAAATGACATATATAGAACCCTTAATGCTACAGCATGAGATACACATTCTTTTTATATGCATATGAAATATTCACCAAAATTGAACATATTCTAGGTCACAGGAAAAAAATGACAAATTAAACAAAAAATAAATTTATACAAACTTTATCTTGTCATCATAATGGAATTTAACTAGAAATCAACAACAGAAAAATATCTGGAAAACCTCTATATACTTGAAAAATAAACAACACATTTCTAATAATCAACGTGCCAAAGAGGAAGTCTCAAGAGACATTCAAATATATTCTGAATTGAATGAAAATGAAATATATCATATCAAAATTTGTGGGATGCACCAAAGTCAGGAGTTACAGAAATTAACAGCATTAAATGCATATATTTTTAAAAAAATAAAGACCTCAAATCACTAAGCTTGTATCTTAAGAATCTTGGGGAAAAGAGCAATAAAAACCCAGAGCATGCATGAAAATGAATTAAAGACATGAACAGATAAAGAAATTGAAAATAGAAAAACAACAGAGAAAACAAAATCAAAAGCTGGTTCTTTGTAAACATCAATAAAATTGATAAAACCAAGAAAATGAGTAAACATAAAGTTACAGTATTAGAAATAAAAGAGGGGGCGCCTGGGTGGCTCAGTGGGTTAGAGCCTCTGCTTTCGGCTCAGCGTCCTGGGATCCAGGCCCGCATCGGGCTCTCTGCTCGGCAGGGAGCCTGCTTCCTCCTCTCCCTGTCTCTCTGCCGGCCTCTCTGCCTACTTGTAATCTCTCTCTCTGTGTCAAATAAATAAAATCTTTAAAAAAAAAAAAAGAAAGAAAGAAAAGAGGACTGTCTCCATAAACTGTAGACATTAAAATTTAATAAGGGAATATTATGAACAACATTACCTTAGCATGGGCTTCTATTAGAAAAAATACCAAGTGGGTGGTTTATCAACAACATAAGTATATTTCTCACAGTCTTCAGAACTGTGAATTTATTTCTCACAGTTCTGAAGACTGTGAGAAATAGGTTCCAGCATAGTTAGGTTCTTGGTAAGGGCCCTTTTTCAGGTTTACAGATGCCTGTTTTCTTATCGTATCATCCCATGATGAAGAGAGACCCAGTTAGCTCTCTGGTCTTTTATTTCAAGGGCAATAATTTCATTCCTGGAGGTTCTACCCTTATGACTTAATTATTTCCCAAAGGCCTGATCTCCAAATACCAACACATTGGAATTAAGGTTTCAACATAAGAATCTGAAAGAGTCATAACCCAGCAATCTCATAAACACCATGAACATAAATTTGACCTAAGGAAAATGGGCTATTTTCTTATTAGATATAAACTGAGAAAACTCTCTCAAGAAGACAGATAATCTAAATAGTTTTGTATCTACCAAAGAGATTGAATTTATAGTTGAAGCATTATTGAAAGAAAAATGTCCAGAGTAGATGATTTCACTAAATTCTACCAGATGTTTAAAGAAAAAATAATACAAATGTTGCATAGAATCTTTCAGAAAACAGAAGAAAAAGGAATGCTTACCAACTCATTTTATGATTTGAGAATTGTCCTCATACCAAAACCAGACAAAAGCAATACAAGAAAATAAAACCATAAGACAATATGAAATATAAACACAGATGCTGAAATCCTCAATAAATTACTAGCAAATTAATCGAGCAATAAAAAGCATAAAATATCATGACCAAGTGAACTTAATCTCAGGGATACAATATTAAAAATCAATATTAAAAAATCAGTGTAATCTACGTCAACAGGTTTAAAAAGAAAAACCACATAAATCATATAAGTAGATGAAAGAAAGTATTTGGCAAAAGTCGACATTCATTCATGACTTACAAAAAAAATCTAGCAAACTTGGAATACAAGGGAACTTCCTTTACCTAATAAATGGCAGCCACATGAAACCTACAAGTAGACTCATGCTTAATAGTGAAAGATTAAATACTTCCCCTAAAAATAAAGACCAAGACAAAGACATTTATTCTCACCACTCTTATTCAACATTGTACAGAAATCCTATTAATCACAATGAAGTAAAAGAAATAAAAAGCACTGAAATAAAAGAAAGAAATGTTAACTGCCCCTCTTTATAAAAAACAGAAGGGCTACTTCAGAAGAGTTCCTAGTACTTACGAGTTTACCAAGATCACAGAATACAATGTGAACATAAAAAAATCAATACTATTTCTTTACACTATTAATAAACAATTGGATACAGATATTTTTTAAAGTGTCATTTATGAGTCCCCCCAAAAGGAATTACTTAGATATAAAGCTAACAATATATGCATAGTACAGGCATGTTGAAAACTACAAAATGTTAAAAGATATAAAATAATACCCAATATATGAAGAAATATATAGCGTTGAGTGGGAAATCCAGTATAATTAAGATGTTAACCCCAACCAAAATCCTTGCAGTATGTTTTGTAGACATAGACTAATTTTAATACTTATATGGAAAGGCAAAAGAACCAACCAAAAAAAGTTGCACTATAACAATCAAGAGTGTATATTATTGGAAAAAGGACCGACACATCAATGAAATAAGAGAGGGAATACAGGAAAATAAAACAAAGCAAACCCCTACATAAGTATGATAAATTGATTTTTTTTAAACAAAAAAGACACTTCAATGTAAAAATTATAGTTCTTTTAACAAATGGTCTTTGAACACTTGGGCATTTGTTTACCCTTCTGTCTTGAAAAAAAAGTACCACAATCTACACCTTATATAAAATTAACTTGAAACAGATTTTATAATAAATTGTAAAATATCAAACTATAAAACCCTTAGAAGGAAACATAGGGGGCACCTGAGTGGCTCAGTGGGTTAAAGCCTCTGCTTTCGGCTCAGGTCATGATCTCAGCGTCCTGGGATTGAGGCCCGCATCGGGCTTCCTGCTCAGCGAGGAGCCTGCNATAAGAGAGGGAATACAGGAAAATAAAACAAAGCAAACCCCTACATAAGTATGATAAATTGATTTTTTTTAAACAAAAAAGACACTTCAATGTAAAAATTATAGTTCTTTTAACAAATGGTCTTTGAACACTTGGGCATTTGTTTACCCTTCTGTCTTGAAAAAAAAGTACCACAATCTACACCTTATATAAAATTAACTTGAAACAGATTTTATAATAAATTGTAAAATATCAAACTATAAAACCCTTAGAAGGAAACATAGGGAAAAAACTTTAAGTTAAGCAAAGACTTCTTAAACATATTTCAGCTGATATGTCCAACATAAGATTTAATATCCAGAATATATAATTCTTACAATTGAAGAATAAAAAGACAAATACCCCAATAAATATACAGGCAAAATATTTGAATAGTCAGTTTAACAAGGTATATGAGTGGTCAATCAGCATATGAAAAGATGCTCAACATTATTAGTCATTAATAAAATGCAAATTATAACCACATTGCCATATGACTACACACCTATTAGAATGGCTATAATGAAAAAACACTGAAAATACCAAATGCTAGCTACAAAGTAGAACAACTAGAAATGTATCCCTGGTAGGGAAATTGTAGAGCTACTCATGAAAATAGTTTCACTGTTATCTCAACATGAAATATTTCACTCCTCTCTCTTCTTATGTAGTTTCTGAACAGTCAGATGTAAATATCTTTATTACTCTATAGGAAATATATTTTTTCTTCCATCTTATTTCAAGATTTTTTGTTATCTTTGGTTTTCTAAAGTTTGATTATGATATGCTTAGGTGTAGTATTTTGTGGCATTTTTCTTGCCTAGTGTTCTCTGAAATTTCTAGACCTGCAATTTGATGTCAGATATTAATTTGGGAAAATTCTCAGTCATTATTGCTTCAAATATTACTTCTGTTCTTTCTTTCTTCTTGTGATATTCCTATCATGCTTATGTCACACCTTTTGTAGTTGTCACACAGTCCTTGGTTATTGTTAGTTTGTGTTTAAGTCTTACTTCTCTGATTTTCAGTTTTGGAAGTTTCTACTGTCATATCCTCAAGGTCAGATATTCTTAGCTGTGTCCAATCTACTAATGAGTTCATCAAAAGCATTCTTCATTTTTGTTACATATGTATTTTTTTTAACTCTAGCATTCCTTCTCGGTACTTTCTTATAATTTTTGTCATTGCTCATTTATTTTTGCATACTGTCTACTTTGTCCATTAGAAACCTTAGTATATTAATCATACTAGTTTTAATTCCCATTCTGATAATTTCAACACCCTTGTCATATCTGATTCTGGTTTTGATGCTTGCTCCGTCTCTTCTAAGTGCATTTGTAAAATATTTAAAATTTTTTTTTCCCTTTTAGTATGTCTTGTAATTTTTTGTTGCAAGATGGACAAGATGTGCTGAATACCAGTAACTGTAGTAAAAATAGGTCTTTAGTAAAGTAGTGGTAAAGTGTCACAGGAGGGGAAGTTCTCTACAGTTCCATGATTAGGTCTCAGTCCTTGGGTGAGCCTGTGTCCCTGCATCGTGAATTCCACCAGTGATTCTCAGGTTTTCCACCACCACCTCACTTAGGTGGGATAGGATGGCTGGAGCAGGCTGGTACTGGGTATTTTCCTACACACAAGTGGGTTAGACTCTGGTAAAACTCTAGCACATTATCCTCTGGTTAACTGGTTTTTCCTGAAGTAGACCTTGTTATGAACAGAATGCTTTGGTATATTTCAAAATGGTTAGATTTCTCCTATCCCTGCAGGAAGCATAAAAGTACAAGGGGATTTTTCTCCATATTCCCCATAGAACCTGGTAGAATTCCTGCATATAATATTCACAAAAGCTTGGGGGTCCCACTATGATTGGATTCCCTGGCGTTTTTAATTCTGATTTGCCCACAGTGAGCCTCCAGAAATTCCTCAACTTTATTTTGAATTGGCTGGTTCCCATAGAGCTTTCATTTCCAGTGAGCTGTAATTCTCTGGATCTACCTCTCTGTCTCTCTAATTTTAGAGTAGCCATTTGCCCTGTGACCTCACTTCTATGAGAATAAAAGATGAGTTGTTGATTTTTCAGTCTGTTCAGCTTTTTACTTGTTAGGACAGTGGCACTTTCTAAGCTCCTTACATTCCAGACCAGAAAGCAGAAGTCTAATCATTTCTTAGGAAGTTAAATTTGCACTTACCATATGACCCATCACAATCTCACAAAAACTGTATATGAATATTTACAACAGTAGAATCATAATTACCAAAAGATGGAAAGCAACTCAAAGGACCTTCAATGAGAGAGTGGATAAACAGACTCTGGCACAAACATATGATACAATACTACTCAAAAATAAAACAAATTCGCAATTGATACACATAATAACATGAAAGAGTTCCAAAGGCATACCAGTTAAAGGAAGCTACTCTCAAAGGTTACATTCTGAATGACTTATAGATAATTCAGGAAAGACGAAACAACCCCAATAGAGAAGGTCATTGGTTACCAGAGTTAGGGTTGGACAAAGTTTTGATAGCCAAGGGGTAGATCACGGAAATTCTCTGGGGTGTTCGAATTATTCTCTGTACTGATTGTGTTGGTTGTTACATATGTTTACAGATGTGTTAAAACTCAGACATATATAATAAAAATGAATTTTACTTTATGTGAATTTTTTAAAGCTAATGCAGTGATAGTTTTTTTTCCTCTTGTTTAAAAGAAAAAGAATCCTCAAAAAGGTTTTCTATGCTATTTCCTCTAGCACATTCACAGCTCCAAAATTAGACATCATGCCAATCATATTTTTGACTACTTTATAATCTCTTGAATACCAGCACACCAGATGCAGCCATAGGAGGGAAAATACACCAACTTGCATTGACGTGAAGTCTAATGAAACAACACTTTGCAACCCAATGTTTTAGCAAAAGGGACCATTAAACATGCATATTATTTAATAAAGCAATGTGGAGAGGTAATCTGGGCAGAAAAAAGTAACAGAATAAGAGACAAATTCCTTTTGCTTTTGAGTACTGTTTAATGAATCTAATTAGTAAGCCTCAGTGGTCTTGTAGAAGCTTTGGGGATTTTTGCATTCATTTTGAAAATGAAATGAATGTTCTGGCAGCTCCTGAAACGAATGTTAAGATAAGAAATGTAACACAAAAAGCAGTCACCTTGAATCAGAAATGAAGAGCTGACTGGAGGTGCTGCTGAGACTATAAAGAAGTTTGTCTTTTCTCTCAAGATCACCTTTCATTTCAAACCACCAGCTTCACAAAAAATGTGGGGATTAGGGAGAAAAACAACTGTCAGCTGGGGATGAAACTAGTGGGAGGTTAAAACTCTGAGGGTTTAGAAGAGAAATCAAATAGTATAAGGCTGTAAATAAGTTAAAGATCAGTAAGTGGGCAATTAAGTTGGATGCTAATTAATCAGCAAAAATAAAATCAGATGACCACCCAGCAGAAAGTCAGTTGTGCAGGCTTTCAATTCCAGCCAGTTCTGTAAGGGAAGTTTAGTGTTTGTACTTCTCCAGGGAATCTCTCCAGACTATGCCAAGACAGGTGCCAGCCTGCCTACCAAATCACAAAGGTCACACTTCTGTACTTTGCCAGAGCCTCTGGGCTCATGTCAAGATGACTAAGAAATGCTTTCTTTTTTTTTTTTTTTAAAGATTTTATTTATTTATTTGACACAGAGAGAGAGATTACAAGTAGGCAGAGAGGCAGGCAGAGAGACAGGGAGAGGAGGAAGCAGGCTCCCTGCTGAGCAGAGAGCCCGATGTGGGCCTTGATCCCAGGACGCTGAGATCATGACCTGAGCCGAAGGCAGCGGCTTTAACCCACTGAGCCACCCAGGCGCCCAAGAAATGCTTTCTTTCAAGTAAGAGCCAGTTCTTACTCTTTACCTCATCTCCCACTATCATCTCTTAAAAAAAAAAAAAAACAAAAAAAACATGCTTGCCCTGGGCTTAGGCAGCCACTGGAGTGTGGTTGGACTGACAGCTTTCAGCTCAGAGGCACAATACAGAAATAAGACACTGAGTTAACTTTCCGTTTGCCAAGATATACAGGCATAAGGTGATGGTGTCTAAGGCCCTGGTAATCATCCTGTATCTCAAAGCTGTGTGAGGTTCTGAATCAGGTGAATACTCAAATAAGACAAACAACAATAGGTCACTGCAGAATTAACATGGCATTTTTGGAACACTGCACAGATCTTTTGGAAACAACTGTCCCTGAGGCACAACATACCTGCAGGAAGTGACAAGTGGAAAACTTAACCAAAGGCTTGGTTGGCTTTGTTGCCTGCCTTGCTGTATCTCACAGTTTCCTAAGGCAAATCTATGTGACCAGAAGGAGAAAATTAATAAACGAAAGTGGAAGTGGATGCTAGTAAAATGCAAACCATGGCTCCAGATAAATAGAATCTCCAGTGGATTTTCTCCTAGGTAATTCTGTCAAAATGCAAACCTTACATACTTAGGAACATGTAGGTGTACAAGTGCTGAATAGGAGGGGGAGGGTCATCTAGCATCTGCTGAAAGGAAATTATCAGAAGGCAATAATAATAGTAATAACAACTTAAAATGAAAAAGATGGCAGTTAGGAAGGAAAATATCTGAGGATGTTCATTTTTTATCAACTGAGTGGACCTTGGCTGTGTATGCATCACTTGACTATATTTTATTTTTATTTTCAAAGATTTATTTATTTTTTTAGGGAGACAGAGAGAGAACATGTGAGCACGGGGAAGGGCAGAGAGAGAAGAAGAGAGAGAATCCTTAAGCCGGTTCCCCATGGAGCATGAAGCCCATCGCCATCGCAGGACTCATCCCAGGACCCTGACACCATGACCTGAGCCAAAATCAAGAGCTGGCAGCTTAACCACCTGAGCCACCCAGGCGGTCCCTTGACTGTTTAAAATTCACAAGTGGTTTAACACATGAAGAAACTTAGAATAATATATCCTGATGTAAATCACTTGAAGAATGAAATTGGTCTGTATGAAATTCATTCAAAGCAGATCAAACCTAAAATTCCATGAAATTACGTATGTAATAAATATTTTGTGAAATTACAGTGAGGTTCATTTACTATTATTTACTTGAGTGTTTGTATAAGTTAGAACTTGGACAGCCTTTTCTTTTGATGATAATCTGTTTCTGTTTATAATTGGTCATCATACTCTCCAATTCCCAGCTTTCATAGAAACATTCTGTTTAAATATCTGTGGTCCTGTTAATCCCAGAATACCAAACCAGTTAAGAGTAAAAAAGATTCAATCATCTAAACAGCTTTTTCAGAATTATATGACACACATACACACACACTTTACAGGAATTTTTCATTTCCTTCTAAAAAGATAGCTAATTATGCATATAACCTTGGTCAACTTATTGAAAAATGCATAAATAAAATAGCTAATTTATGGCATAATGTAAGTTACAGTACCACAGGTTTGGCTGAAAATCTCACTTTTTGATTTTTTTTAAATAAGATTTATTCTTCATTTATTTGAGAAAGAGAGAGAGAGAGCATATGAGCAAGGGGAGGGGCAAAGGGAGAGGAAGAGAATCTCAAAGAGACTCCCTGCTGAGCTTGGAGCCAGAGGAGGAGCTCAATCCCAGGACCCCTAGATCATAACCTGAGCTGAAATCAAAAGTCAGAGGCTTAACAGACTGAGCCACCCACCACTTCACTTGTTTTTATATAGACACAGTTTTAATTGAACTGAATTGATATAGCTGCATCAAAGATCCAATCTGTGTTTGAAAATATATTTATAAAGAAAACCAACCAAACAAGGAAGCATCAAAGACACTGAATCTTTTTTACTTGATGCTGAGCTATAAACTTTAAGCCATGTCCTCAGAAGCTTCTGAGTGTTAAATGATATAATCAAAAACACCATTCCTTCCCTCCAGGAAGAGAAGGCCTGAAATCAGTCTGGTTAGCTTGACATGGTCTATAAGTGGTCAGAACATCTGTTCTAAACCCAAATGCCTAAAGGCCAGGCAGGTAACCTAAATAACTGAAGAGATTTAGATGAGCACTGTACTCACACATGAGCATGTCCTTAGACACAAGAGAGCCACAGGTTTCTCTACCTACCTTTCTAAATGCCATAGTATGTGAGCAAGGTTTGCTAGACTAGAAGTTTAAAATCCAAATAAATATTAAACAATTTTTATCTTGTGTAAATACAAGTCATATGCAACTGGATCTTGTCAATTTAAGAGAAAATAATTTACCATGGTGTTTTTTTAATCTTTATTTAAATATACACATGTGAATCATACACAAACACACATGACAGGTATATATAATAATTCATGAAATCTAAATATCTATGTTATAGGTTGAATTGTGGTCCCCCCAAATTAATATGTTGAAGTCATAACTCCCCAGTACCTCAGAATGAGATTATATTTGGAGATAAGGTCTTTAAAGAGGTAAGTAAATTAAAACGTCTCTAATTCAGTATAACTGATGTCCTTATAAGAAACTGACATCAGGACACAGAGTGAAGATACAGGGAGAAGACAGCTATAGAGAGAGGCCAAGGAGGGAGGCATCAGAAGAAACCAACCCTACCAACACCTTGATATCAAATCTTCAGCCTCCAGAATTAAGAGAAAATAAATGTTGTTTAAACCACCTTTGCTGTTGTTATGGCAGCCCTATCAAAATAATACGATTGCCTTTCAATTAAAATTGTGTTACTAAGTATAACAAAGCTGAATTTATTTGAGTAGATAAGTCATCACTGAGTTAGAAATCATGGATGTTACCTAGAATAGGGCAATCTTTTTATCACCCCTTCCCTATGGGCCTCAAAGTCAGATGACCTTGTTTTGGCAAGCTTTAATTTAGGAGATGCATCTATTACCAAATAGAATGAGGGAATTAATTTTTTATATATACCTATGGTCTCTATCACAGGACTACACTTACTTCCAACAACATTGAGGAGCTAACAAATTAAATAAAGCAAACAGGTGGTCTCCCCCAAAAAAGTCACATCAAATCCTTTAGTCCAATGGAAGAGGCTAGAATTAGGGCATAAACTTGTTTTTTAACACAGCTGCTGAGTCTAGGCAATGTTTTGCTTTGTGTCAGTTTAGTTTGCTATTGTTATTTGCAGGTTTATGTGCTTAAAAAGAAAGAAAAAAAAAACCCAGAAATTGTGCAGTACAAATAACACCACAGAACACCGTACAAAACTGCATGTTTCATGAAGTTAATTGATGACAGACATAACTAGGTCCCAAATCAAGACCAGATTGTCTTAAAATGTATTTATCTTTTTACTGTCTTTCAAATTAAGTTAACCGTTCATTTCTTGGGACTCCCTAAGGCATTTGCACTGCAAAAAATTTCCTTGAGGAAATCTCAGATATTTTTCAAAATTCCAGATGATAAATTTTAATCAATTCAATAAAAAGTTTTTATTAGCTATTACATATTGTGTGTATATATCAAGATCCCAGGTTATTAAAATGCCAGTAGCATTTCTTTAACCTTAAATATGCAACTATTACAAAAATCTAAGCTACCAGCGAACAAAGCCAAAGAACGATCAGGGAAGTCTTTCATTGCTTTTCTCCATCTCAATGTTCTCTTTATTTTAGAAATCTTTGCTGAAGATTTCTTTTGCCCTCAGGCTTCTAGAAGTTTAAGAAGTTGTCAAGCATATTTTCTCAGGAAACCATAGTTCTGGCCTTGGGAAGATTTTGGCTGTAGTGAAACTAGACCCAAAAAAATAAAAATAAAAATAGGGCGCCTCGGTGGCTCAGTGGGTTAAAGCCTCTGCCTTTGGCTCAGGTCATGATCTCAGGGTCCTGGGATGGAGGTCCCTATGTGGCTCTCTGCTCAGTGGGGAGCCTGCTTCCTCCTCTGTCTCTGCCTGCCTCTCTGCCTACTTGTAATCTCTCTCTGTGTGTCAAATAAATAATCTTTTTTAAAAATTAAAAAAATAGAAAATAAAAAAATAAATGAGAAGCGAATTAGTCTTCAGGATTCTTTATGCAATTTCTTTGAGTTTTGCTACTCAGAGCTTTCATACAAATTTCTGGATATCCAGAATCCCATTCTCAATTTAGGTTATTGCTCCATATGAGGTTATTCCAGGAAAATGTTTTATGCTCTATAACTCAATAGGTCTAAAGTCTAAGCACAGAGAGCTCTAAGTAGCAATGTGACTGTGAGCAAGTTACTTAGCCTCTCAAATCCATAGTTTCATGGATTTGTAAAGCTGAACCAACCTCAGTGGCTTATTGCCAGTGATAAAGAGATCATCCAGATAAATTACTTATCATAGGGCCTGTCAGAAGAAATCTACTCTATAAATATTTGTTATCAATGAACCTAGGCTCTGGTTTTGTATAAGATGAAATAAACACTCCATCCTGTTTCTTCCACTAAATATACCTATAAAACTTGGGGAGAATGCATAGAAGAGCTATTTAAGTGTTCTGAAAGTAAACAATAGCACAAAGATTGAGGAGGAAAATCAAAATTTGAAATACTACTGATCTGTCCATGAGTTTACATTTCCTTTTTTCACTTTGGTAACTCTAGCCTTAACTCAGTGCATCAGAAATAAGCACCAAGGCACAGTAAAATTCTCTAGCTCTGGTTCAACAGTGGAAAAGGAAGTCATTAGACTCCAGAAATATCGTGGATCTTTGTTTTCTTTCAGCTCTCAAGAACTCACATGATATTGGTGACAGCTATAGGGAATATGAGCCCACACCAACCAGAACTCTTGTTGAGGGGACTCTTTCTCTTGAATCAGTGGAGCTACAGTTCCAAGGGATTGGGGTACATCCTTTTACTTGCTTTTACTCTCTCTCTCTCTTTTGTTGCTTGGCACCAGACATGGGACCATTTAGTGAAGTACACAAAAGAACAAATTAAAGAGAGCCTCAGCTTTCTGCTTATAGGATCAAGAACAAGAGTCCCACGGAAACAGAAATTACTGAGGTTAGCTGAAAAGAGTCAGGAGCTTGTGAAAGTAGTCCAAGAAAGGTTTTTTTTTTTTGTTTGTTTGTTTTTTTAAAGATTTTATTTATTTATTTGACACACAGAGAGNCCAAGAACAAGAGTCCCACGGAAACAGAAATTACTGAGGTTAGCTGAAAAGAGACAGGAGCTTGTGAAAGTAGTCCAAGAAAGGTTTTTGTTTTGTTTGTTTGTTTTTTTAAAGATTTTATTTATTTATTTGACACACAGAGAGATCAGATCACAAGTAGGCAGAGAGGCAGGCAGAGAGAGAGGAGGAAGCAGGCTCCCCACCGAGCAGGGAGCCCGATGCGGGCCTCGATCCCAGGACCCTGAGGTCATGACCTGAGCCGAAGGCAGAGGCTTTAACTCACTGAGCCACCCAGACGCCCTCAAGAAAGGTTTTTATGAACTCCTAGGCTCACCCTAAGCTGTACATGTAAAGTTCCAGCATTATTCAGCAAACTAAAGATACTGAGAGCTGAATTAACAGATATAGCAACACCAAAGTTCCAGACTGGTGACTGGGTGATGCATATGTGGATCAGATCAGAGTAGTACTGAAATGGCTTTGAAAACCACAGATTGGAAACTGTAGTTGAACATAAACTGGTCTATTGCCCGCAAAAACAAACATATTATTTTTAGAAATTACTCAATGTTGTGTGATAATATTCCAAATATCTAATATTCAATCCAGATTACTTGGCACAAAAAGAACTAGAAAATCATAGGGAAAAAGACAACAGATTTCAATGATTATATATCAGAAATATTGGAATTCCTTGACAAATATTTTAAAGCCATTATTATTAAAGTACTAGAGCAAACAATTATGAAGACTATTGAAACATATTTTAAAAAATAGAAAATCTGAGCAAAAATATAACCAAAGGTATAAATGCAACAAATGGAAATTTTAGGAAGCTCTCCCGAATGGCTCAGTCACAAAAGGAGATGAAGTGGAAAGAATCAATATATTTGAATATAAAGCAATAGAAATTACTCAACGTTATTCAATTAGTCTCTGGGCAACAGAGAAAAAAAAATATAAGGACCAATTAGACAATAGCAAGTGATCTAAAACCTGTGATATCAAAGTCACAGAAAGACAAGAATGTGGAACTAAAAATAATCTTTAAGAAAATAATATCTGCAAACTTCTTTGCAGTTGTGAAAGATATAAACCTACAGATTCAAAGAAGCACTGATATTCAAAACAAGATAAACTCAAAGAAAACAGTCATGGTGACTTCACAATCAAACTGCACATAACCAAAGATAAAAAAAAATTCTTAAAGACAGAAAAAGGATACATTATATATAGTATAATAGGAATTTTAATGACAGATTACTTGTCGGGAATTATAGAGTTCAAAAGAAAGTGGCACAGCATTTTTACACTCCTGAAAGAAAATATCAATCCAAATTCTATATCCAGCAAAAATATCTTCTACAAATAAAGACATCTCAGATAAAGGAAAATTAAGATAATTTGTTTCTAATGAAACTGAGATAAAGGTATAATTAATTAAAAACCTTAAGCTATAAAAGAAATAGTACTAAGGGGAAAAAAAACTTGGAATACCATGAATGCAAAAAAACATCAAAATGGTAAACCCTTGAGTAAATATATTAGCTTATTCTTCCCTTGAGATTTGCACATTTCATTATTGAAACAAAAGATTACTTCTTTATAATAAAGAATTTATTTAGTCTTTGTCCCAGGTTCCTGGCATGAAACTCCTAAAATCCTTCTAATTTCCTGAGTATTAAAAGTGATTTATCATTCATGAGCCTCTTTGGATTTTACCTGATAGTTTATAAAAATGAGATGCTTCATGACAGGCCCCTAAATATTTCAGAATTGGAGTAGCAATGCCTAAAAGACCATCCATGTGGTTAGAAGTTTGGATCTTTGAGGTGGTCTGACCTCTGAGAATGGAAAGGGTGCTAGAGATTGAGTTCAATCATGTGGCCAATGATTCAATCAGTCAAACCTATGTAATAAAACACCAGTAAAACTCTGGACACCAAACCTTAGTGGAACATCCTGGTTAGAACATGTAGGGTGACTTGCCTTGATTCCATGTAGTGAAGCTCTGTGTTTGGGACCCTCCCAGCCCTCACCCTTCATCTGGCTACTGCTGATTTGTATCATTTATCATAAAACTAATTGTAAGTAAAGTACTTTCCTCAATACTGTCAGTAATTCTAGTGAATTATTTAACCTGAGGAGGTCATGGGAACTCCTAAATTTGTAGCTAGTCAGAAGTGTGGATAGCCTGCAGCTGTCTGAAGTGTGGTGGTACCTGAATGGCGGCAGTCTTGTTGGTGACCATACCCTTAAACCTGTGGAGTCTGGTGTTAACTCCAGGTGGTTAGTGTCAGAACTGAATTACAGTATACCAGTTGGTGTCAGAATTTTTTTGGCAGGGGGATGATTTTAATGTACATAGATGTAATATATAAGAAAACTATGAAACAAAGGAGTGTTAAAAAGGCCTATCTGGTAATTTCTGCATTCAACTTGAAGTTGTAAAATGTTGACTCTGTAGGAAGGATGTGAAGTATGTGTATTATAGTCTTTAGACCAACTACTGCTGAAAAGTATAGAAAGAGATATAGTTAAAAACATAATGGATTCATCAAAGTAGAATACTAAAAGACATTTAAATAATCCAAAAATTAGATGAAAAAGAAAGAAGGATTTCTTTTAAAAACACAAAGCAAATAGTAAAATGGCAAACCCATGGATTAGTCTGCTCAGACTGCCAAAACAAAATAACAGACTGAGTAGCTTAAATAGACATTTGTTTTCTCATAGTTTGTGGAAGCTATACGTTCATGATCAAATGACAGCAAATTCAGTTTGTGTGGAGATCTTTCTTCCTGGCTTGAAGGTGTCTACCTTCTTGTTGTGTCCTCACATGACTTTCTTTTGTACTCAAAAGAGGAGACAGATGACAGAGAGAGAGATCTCTGGTGTCTCCTCCTTTTCCTTATCAGACTGAGGTCTCACCCTTATGATCTCACTTAATCTTTATTACATTCTTATAGGCCTTATCTTCAAATGTAGTCACATTGGGGGTAATGGCTTCAAATTCGAATTTCGGGAAAGACAATTTGGTTCATAACAATGTAAACCCTAATGTAGCAATAATTTCATTAAATGCAAAAGGTTGTATCATACCAATTAAGAGACACATGAATTAAAAATTATCGACCTATATACTATTTACAGGAAACTCATTCCACATATAATTATATAAGTGATTTAAAAGTAAGAAATAGGAAAAGATATAGCATGCAGATATTAATCAAAAGAAAGTTGGAATGGCTCTATTGATATCAAAGTTTAATTTTCAGAGCAAAGAAAATTAGCAGGGATAAAGAAGAATATTACATGAGGATAACATAGTTAATTTATAAAGAAAATGAAAAAAATCCTTAAGTGTGTTTGCAGCCAACAAAAGAACTTTGAAACATAAGAAGCAAAAACCCACTTAAAAAAAATATACAAATTTATAAAAAAGACTTCCATACTCCCCTCTCAGTAATACATAGAATTAGCAGACATAAAATTAGCGAGGAGATAGAAGAGTAAAACAGCACCATGGAAAAACTGGCCTTAGGTGACATTTATAGAATACTCCAAGAGCAAATTACATTTCTTTTCAAGAGCACATGGAAAAAATTAAGAAGATCAAGAATCAGCAAATTATGGCTATTGGTCACATAAGCCAATGTACATTGTGTACTGTGAGAGGTGACCACTTAAGTTTGTGAATATCACATGATGGGAATCATTAGAGCCATTTTTGAAGCTAGTTATCATACTTTTCTAACAGTGTTCTCCACTGTACCTTTACTATACATATCTCATGAAAGGGAAAAAAGAATTAAAAAATGGCCCAAAGTCATGAACAGACACATCACGAAATTAAAAATACATAGACAAATAAGCACATAGAAAGCTGTCAACATCATTAGCCACTAGCATAATCCAAATTAAAAACACGGTTATATTCTACTACAAACCTACCATAAGGGCTAAAATAATATTGACTACACAAAATCCTAGAAGGGTACAAAGTAATGGAAATTTTTTTACATTGCTGGTAGGAATTTATAAAGTATAGATAATTTAAAAAATGGTTTGGAAGTTTCTTAGTAAGTTAAAAAATATACTTATCACATAACCTAGCAATCTCATTCCTAGGTATTTACCATAAAGAAATAAAAACTAATGTTTACTGAACATCCTATACACAAATGTTCATAGCTCCTCTTTTATAATCATCAAAAACTGGAATAACCCAAACATCATCAATCAAGTACAGGGTACAGAAATTTTGGTACCTGCATATGAAATAATACTCAGCAATAAAAAGGAACTTTTGATACACAGAGAAACTTGGAGGGATCTCAAAGATTATACAGACTGTGAAAGAAACCAGTGTCAAAAGATTCTATTCTATATTATTTCACTTATAACATTCTTACAAATAAAACTTTAGTGATCAAGAATAGATCAGAGATTTCCAGGGAGTAAGAATGGGGTTGTGGGTGTAAAGGGATAGCGGAAGGACATTTTGGGGTTAATGGAACTGTTCTGTGTCCTGATTTTTGTGGTGCTTGCATTATTTCATACATGTGTTAAAATAATGGTCAGTTTCACTGTGTGATAAGTGATAAAATAAAAGCAAATAAATGAAAAAAAGTGGTTGTTATTATTAGTTTCCTGGCCTCACCAACTTAGTACATATTGGTTGTTCTCAGAAAACAGTATATCTAATTCTGTTCATCAAATGTAATACACACTTACTAAAAAGAAATTATTATTGATATTATTATAATTATTCAATAAGCCACTTTCAAAGAATTCTGAAATGACATGTAATGTAATCTAATAAACCATTTTTAAGTTATCTATTGCTACTTAACAAACCTGTAGTTTAAAACAACACTTCATTATTTTACATTTTGTTCATTAGCTTGATGGCTTCTCTGCTCATTTTTCCTGGGCTCATATATGTGACTACATACAGCTCAAGAGGTGGCTGGATTAGAAGACCCAAGATGGCATTGACAACTTATCTGGCATTAATGCTGGCTGATGACCAGGGCAACTCAAGTCTTCTCCACATGTCTCTCACCCTCTACTATTCTAGACCAACTCCCTTTTGTGGTGGCTCAGAGCAGCACTCCAAGCAGGTGAAACTAAATGTTAGACCTCTTAAAGTCTAAGCTCTGGACCCACAGTGCCACTTTGCCAATATTCTATTGGTCAAAGCAAATTTTAGTTTCAGCTCAATTCAAGAGAAGGGGAGACTGACTTCACCACTTCATTGCAGAAGGCACACAATATTTGAGCTGTTGTTTCTCTGTCTACCAAACTATTACATTCTTATGTTGTGACAGAAGCTAATGACTAAGTAAACATTTTTGGGATGACATGCGAAGGTAGAAATTTCAGACTTTTTCTCAACCCGGAAAGAGGAAAGTTCTTTCATTTATGCTGTTAATCCCATTTTTCATATGAATAGCCATATGTTCATGATGCCACTTACATGTATGGACAACTCTATTTGTAGTTTTCTTTTATTTTTCTTGAGAATTAACTAAAAGGGCTGCTGTTTATATACTGCATGGCTCAGACCAGTACTTAGTTCCCTGCCAGGCAGGCTTGATAATCTGCTAACACAGCTTCAGCTTCTCTCAGAGGAAAGACAAAATCACACTAACATAGGAATGACACTCGTTAAGTTCAGTCTGCCTCAGTTAGGAAATGGAAATAGTCAGCACTCTTACTTGTCAGGTAAGAGAGAATTCTTATGATTAAAAAATTGGAGAATTGTATTTTGAAAAGGTGCTAAGTACTTTTCCCAAAGGAAGTAATTTCTAGATTTCTATTTTTAGAACTGCTTCTCTCAAAATTGTCTCTCCAAATATGTTCTCAGTCCTCACTTAAACTTCTCTCTATTGTCTTGGTCTTAATTTATTTTATTGTTATTCAGCCTTAGTCTGCTTATTCAACACATAGAAGTTTCATGACTATACATATATTGATATTGCAGTTACACTGATATGTAAAACAATGTAGATAAATAGTCTTCTATATTTCCGTAGCTGAATATAAGTTTCCTGAATAACATACATGTTTATTTTAGGACTTCTCTTCTTTTCCAACCTAGCAACAGCTTTTAAAAGAGGGTTCACTTGCATTAAGAAATTGAGAAATAACAGCACCTGTTAGGAATGTGAAATGACCTTCCATTCCCAAATGTATGCTGTGCCTAACACTGTAATCATATCTTTCCTTGTTTTCATCCTAAGAGTAATGCTCTGATTAATATCATCCTTGCACTGTGCTGTTAGGTGCAACAGTTTATAACTGTCCATAATGAACTGGTAAAAATCAGAAACTTTGGGACAAATTACATATACAGATTGAATTTTCAAAATGGCTGGATACAAGAATTAGACATAGTGTTTCAAATACAAAAAGAAAAGAAGTTTGACCAGCAATATATTTTTATTCAGAGTTCTGAGCAAAATAATTTTTTCATTTAATTGCAGGCTTATACAACAGTAAGTGGATGTACGTACCATGGCTCTCACTTCTCCCTTCCTTCCTTCCTTCCTTCCTTCCTTTCCTTCCTTCCTGACTTCCTCCCTTTCTCTCTCTCTCTTTGTTTCTTTTTCTCTTTTCTTATTTTCCCCCCGGCCATGGCTCCCACTTCTAATTAGAATCTAAAATCTGCCTTCTGTTTTGAGTATATTTAGTGCTACCACTGGTTTGATAACCTATTCTTGGCAACCATACATTGTGCTTTTTCAATTAGCCAGGATTCAAGCTAGTCACCTGATCTAACAAAACAAGATAAAACATCAGGATGCAATTGGCTGGATGTTTGCTATTGCAAAGAAATGAGGATACTGAGGAATATATTTATCAGAGCCTAGGCAAAAGAAGCAACTGGAGATAAGGAGGTCTATAAAAGGCCTTGAGGGATCTAGTTGAGATAAAGTTGTTCAGTGTAAGACACTCTCTAAAATATTTGTAATGGTCATCGTCCAACAGTGATGGATCTCATTAATTTGTATGGCAAACTATACCACCCAAAGACTAACAAAATGATATGAAGTTCTTAAACTTAAACCAGACTTCTTATTATATTCCAATCTAATTTCTCTTACATACACCAATGAATGATTTGTGGAGTTTGTAGCCTCTAAATGCCCTTCTGCTATAAAAGACTTTATTCTTTACTGGAATATCTCCAGGTTTTCTCAGGAGTTTAGTTTATCAACATTCTTTCTAAAGAGCTCTCTAGAGAATTAGGCACTGTTCCCCAAAGGCAATTTGATCAGTATGAAGCACAAAGTGATAATCCTCTCCCTTGCTGTGTATTCATCCTAAGGTTTCATTAGGAGTCTTCAGAATCATTCCACACTGGATATCTACTGAACTTGCCCTCATCTAAAAGCTTATTCTTTGTTACTATTGATTTCTGTCAAGCCAAATGTCCTCTACCTAATGTTATGTATGTGTTTCTGTGTAACATTCCTTTGTGTGTATGTGTGGGTGAAAGAGATGGTCAATATTTTTCTTCAAGATTTCTGGAGTTTTCTGAATGCTCAGATTGTCAACAATGATATTAATTATGCCTCATCAGAGTTTGTATAATGAATAGAAGATTTTGTTTTCTCCTTCATGAATTATGGGATTAAGTGTGTGAGGCACATCTTAATAAGGGAAAGATAGATTTCTAAAAATATCTTATTAGATATCAAGCCACTATTAATATTCAGTAAAACTGGAGTCACAGAAAATGAACTTGATTGGAAATTTGAGAGAAAAGGTTGATTCTTTTTGGCAGGCTATTTTTTTTTTAATTTTATGTATTCATTTGAGAGAGAGAGAGCACAAGTAGGGGGAGAGGCAGAGGAAGAGAGAGAAGTAAACTCTCCGCTGAGCAGGGAGCCTGATGCAGGGCTTGATCCCAGGACCCTGAGATCATGATATGAGCCAAACACAGATGCTTAACCATCTGATCCACCCAGGCACCCCTGGCAGTCTATTTTTAGAGCAAAGTCAGACAAGCGAAACAATGAATATGGCATGAAAAACAAAGTGCACCCATACACAACTCACAAAGGACAACTTTCCTGACATCTTCACTTATGTTTTAAACAATTCTATGAATTTCTCTCCCTTTTCCTCTCTCTCCACCCATATATATATATATTCTCCATTCTGTTGAAAATGAAGCTCAGAATAATAAATCTGAGATTAAAGAATAGTCCAGTATGAAATATTAAGTGAATTTTATTATGACTCACTATCAAAATCAGGAAAGTCAATGCAGATGTTTTGTCTTCTTTATTCTAAACAAAAATTCAACTCCTCAAATTTCCCTATTCAGTTTCCTTCTATTTATCTTGACTTAACTGCATGCCAAAGTTTTATTATTTCTTCTCTTTTACTAATTTCAAAATAAAATATACTTAAGGAAATGTTACATATATGTACTCATCTCTGTTTTTCCCTTGGGAATTTATCTTGCTGAAACAATTGTAGAACTAACAAAATGGATTGGTTTATTTAGTACATAATAATCTTCAGAACAAGGACATGGTATGGAAAATCAATTCATTCAAATAATAGATGCTAATTTAATGTTTACTGTGGGTAAGAATTGCACCGAGGATCAAAGTGATGCTGTGTGTGATTGCAATTCATAAGTTCAAGCAAAGAATAGGTTCTCTTTATGTTTTTTAAATCTCAACTATATATATCCCACTTAAATGATTTTCATTTGACATTTGAATCAGCTAACTTCTAATTTCTACTTCTTAAACTTTCCTTTTGAGGTTATTTGTACTCAAGTGACTATTACATCAGAATGACAGAATCCAACATAATTCCAGAAGTTGATTCCAAATACTGGTAGAACAACCTAAGTGGAATCTAAGCAGTCTAAGAAACAAAAATTAAACTAAGTTCATAAGTTGAGACCCACAAGTTGAAGTCACAAGTGTATGTACTACTTTAAAATAAAAATATTCTTAATAATTAATACTAAAACCAAGAAACTCAAGTGAAATACATGAATCAAAGTATGATCTTATTGATCACTTGATAGAAAGCAAATATATTCATTTTGGATAGTTCCTTAATCTGACTATTCTCAAACAGCAATCACCTCTGGTACATTTCACTACCATCAATAGAAAGCACTCCATGTGGGGCGCCTGGGTGGCCCAGTTGTTAAGCATCTACTCTCGGCTCAGGTTATAATCCCAGGGTCCTGGGAATGAGCCCTGTATCAAGCCCCACATGGAGCCGCCTGCTCTGTGGGAAGCCTGCTTCTCCCCCTCCTTCTCCTCTNTCGGCTCAGGTTATAATCCCAGGGTCCTGGGAATGAGCCCTGTATCAAGCCCCACATGGAGCTGCCTGCTCTGTGGGAAGCCTGCTTCTGCCCCTCCTTCTCCGCTTGTATTCCCTCTCTCGCTGTCTCCCTCTCTCTCACTGTGTCAAATAAATAAATAAAATCTTAAGAAAGGAAGGAAGGAAGGAAGGAAGGAAGGAAGGAAGGAAGGAAGGATGGATGGATTCCATGACCATGGAGGTTTTTGGTTTAGGAATCAAAAACGTGGCTGCTGATNAGGAAGGAAGGAAGGAAGGAAGGAAGGAAGGAAGGAAGGAAGGAAGGAAGGAAGGAAGGATTCCATGACCATGGAGGTTTTTGGTTTAGGAATCAAAAACGTGGCTGCTGACCTCAAATTTGTAACTATCTTGGTATGGGAAAAATTATTTTGAGTTCTTTGGTCTCAAATTTCCCATCTATTAAAGGAAAAAACTACACTTGTCTTCTCCATCAATATACCGAGAGAGTCCCAATGCTCTACATGCTCCAGATCATTCCTTCCCTCAGTTCCCTATTGTCACTGGTAGGAAAGGAATGCCCAGGTGAATTCCACATGTTCCTGTCAAGACTTGCACGTTTTCCTCCCCTTCTAGAATGTCACTAATATTATTTACTTTGAGATTTTCCAGTACTATTACTTCTTTTATCTTGTTGACTTCAGTCACCACTAGAAAGTCTGGTATATCCAGGTCATCTTAAACTCTAATTCTATCCCTATAGGGATCTGAGGATAAGTAAAAACTCTTCACCTCCAACCCAGCCAATATTTTCTATTCCTTGTCTCTCTTATTTTTCCCATGATATTTATCACCATCTCTCATATTTTTATTTATGGTTCTTTTTCCACAAACCTGTAAACTTCACAAGGACAGAACTTAAAAAAAAAACCCTACATTTCATTTTTTAGAACAGTTAGGACTTAGAGAAAAATCAAGAAGATTGGTAAATACAGAGCATTCCCATATACTTCACACCCAGTTTCCTTATTAACATGATATACTAACACAGCACATTTGTTATGATTAATTACCTAATATTGATGCATATTATTAATTAAAATCCATACTTTATTCAGATTGTCTTAGTTTTTATCTAATGGACTTTTTCTGTTCCAGGATCCCACTCAAAATATCACAATTACATTTAGTAGTCACGTGTCCTTTGGCTCCTCTTGGTCATGAAAGTTTCCCAAACTTTTCATGTTTTTGACAATGTTAACAGTTTTGAGGAGTCCTGGCAATGTATTTGGTAGAATGTCCCTCAACTGATATTTGTCTGATTTTTTTTTCATTAATGGACTAGAGTTATAGACTTTGGGAAAGAGGATCACAAGTCAAGTGCTATTCTCATCACATCACATGAAGGGTACATACTGTTAACATGATTTATCCCTGTTGGTGTTCACCTTGATAAGATAGCTGAAGGAGTTTATGTCAGGTTTCTCCACTGCAAAATTACTCTTTTTCTTTCTTTCACTACTGTACACTTTGGAAAGAAGTCACTATGCATTTTCCATATTTAAAGAGTTGTGTTCCACTTCATTCAGGGTAAAATATATATAAAATTATGAGATACTGCCTCACAAAAGATTTATCCATCTCCCTTCTTCTGTTTATTTATTCAATTTTTATGTCAGTATGGACCTATGAATATTCATTTTATACTTTGGCTTATAATCCAATTTGACATTTATTTTTTTACTTAGCTTTTGCCATTGATGGCTCTTGTAGTTGGCTCCTACATCCCTTTGATGAATCCCCATGATTTTTTAAAGTCATTTCTTTACTTCCTGGCAATATAAGATGTTTCAGGCTCATCTTGCATATTTCTTGCCTCAGCCTTAGAATCACCAATTTCTCTAAGGAGCACAGGTTCCTTTTATTGAATAATGGTATTAAAAATACAACCTGAGAATTAGGCTTGTTCTTTCCTACCGCAGCATCTTCTAATCTATTACCACATGTATTATTTTAACCTCTTTCCACTACTTATCTGTAAACTTCCATTCCAACGGTGAGAACCTGCCTTTCAATTTTTGCCATCCATTTATTTGTTTAATTTCAGAATACATGAATCTGGGCCAGCCAGGCATCCCAAGGGAGTTTTAATGTTAGGTGATAATATAGGATATGTATCTGAAGCAAGGACACTACATTAATTACAGTACCATAGAAGAGTTTCTGTTAGTTCCTTACATCCATCTTACTACTAAAGATATCAGTGTACAACTTGTTTAAATTACAGTCTCATGGTGGTTCTCAGATGAGCATGCAACTCTTGATCTCTGGGTGGTGAGTTTGAGCCCTCTCCCACTCCCCCCACTTGCATTCCCTCTTTGTGTCTCTCTCTGTCAAATAAATAAGTAAATAAATAATCTTTAAAAACAAATGGACAAACAAAAACTCCCTTAGTTTCCTAAAAACTAAAGTGTGCAGGGGTTTTGTGAGTCAAAGGACTACAGACAAGTATCCATTACATTCGTATTACCCACATTTTAACTAAGAGCCTCTTAAAAGTCAGAAAGAACAAACACATTGTTTTTGTATGCCATAATTATCGTTCACTATCAGCTCAGGGAGGCCCATAATTATACACTCTGTTTAAGTAAAGTAGTTTACGTCTCCTCTCTTATGTTTAATCCTCAGGGATAGTATGGAAAAATATAAAGGTCGTTTTTAATTTTAATGCTTTGGAAAATGCTAATTAATATGAAAATAGCATAAGGATAAGATCTCCTTACTTTGTGTACTTCAAAATACCTAATTTCTTCATATACTATTTTTAATCAATACAATAGTCACTATAAATGACATACCTACAAATGCTTTTCAAAAAACCTTTAGTAAAACAGTTATATCACAATCATAATTCAAAGCAATAACTAATTTCTTCCATGCTTTCTTTGGAAGAGAGAGTAGGAAAAGGCAAAAGGAAATAAAATCATGAAGCAACTTATCGCAGAGCCATGACATTTTTAACTGATAAGGAACTCATAAGTAATCCTTCTATTCATTCATTTGAAAGTATATATTAGGGCTCCCATAGTCAGGTTGGGCTGCTAAAAGAAAATACCATAGACTTGGTGGCTTAAACATGCAACCACTGTGGAATTCAGTATGGAGGTTCCTGAAAAAATTAAAAATAGAACTACCCCTACAATCCAGTAATCACACTACTGGGTATTTACCCCCAAAATACAAACCACTAATTCAAAGGGATAATGCACCCCTACATTTATTGCAGCATTATTTACAATGGCCAAAGTATGGAACCAGCCCAAGTGTCCATCAAAAGATGAATGCATAAAGAAGATGTGGTATATATATACAAGGGAATATTATTTTTTTTAAAGATTTTATTTATTTATTTGTCAGAGAGAGAGATAGAGAGAGACAGAGAGCATAAGCAGGGGGGAGAAGCAGGCTCCCCACTGAGCAAGGAGCCCCATGAAGGAGTTGATCCCAGGACCCTGAGATCATGACCTGAGCTGAAAGCAGATGCTCAATGACTGAGCCACCCGGGCGCCCTGAGGAAATTTTAATGTTAGGTGATAATATTGGATGTATATCTGAGCAAAGACACTACATTAATTAAAGTATTATAGAAGAGTTTCTATTAGTTCCTTACATCCATCTTACTACTAAAGATATCAGTGTAAAACTTATTTAAATTAAGGTCTCGTGGTGGTGCTCAGTCAGATGAGCATGCAACTCTTGATCTCAGGGTGATGAGTTTGAGCCCCATGTTGGGTGCAGAGATTACTTAAATAAATACATATTTTAAAATGTTGGTTAAAATTAAGGTATCATGTACAAGAGTAAACCCGACCAGGATGAAAAGCCTATAAGCCTTCCTAAATACACCAAAATAACTTTTTCGGCATTCTGATTATTAAATCCAAGCCCTAATGTGAATCACAGACATGACTGTCAGAGTCCTAATTGCTCCAGAATTAATCCAATCAGAATTTGAGCCCCATAAAACACTGCAATCTTTCCAAGATCAAGCAAATAAGCGTCAGAGAAGAATTTAATATTTATGTTGATTTTGATTTTGGTATGTGCCACATTTGGGATGGTTTTTTAAATCTATGGCAAAAACTTACTTTTCCTGAAGTTTCTCAGAAACAGACCATTTATATTAAGTATGGCATAAAATATCTTTTTTTACTTTTTTTTTCAAAAACATCCTAATATCTTCAGATATTAAATAATATTACTTTCAGGAAAAAATCTTTCTGCTACCCCTCCTACACACACATATTGGTTAGTATCTTCCTTCAGTTTTTGCTTCTTTCTCACATTCAAAGTCTATTCATTTTTTCCCTCCAGCCTGACTGGGATTGCAGGATGTACCAGAAAATACCTAGTTAAATTTGCATTTCAAATAAAAAATGAATATTTTTAGTATGCATATGTTCTAAATAGTATATAGGATATGGTTACACTGAATCAATTATTCATCATTTATCTAAAATTCAAATTTAACTAGATGTTCTGTATTTTTATTTGCTAAAGCTCTTAGACTAAAAGTGGACCTGTACTTACCATTCTTTAAAGTCCACTACCAGATGTTTTAGTATTGGCTTTTTCAAAAAGTTGTATATAAAGTGAAGGTCTGATGAATTATTCAAAGATTTTGAGTCATGAATTATTTTAACTATTTAGTGTAAGTACTCTAAGCTTAATTATATATGCAAAAATTTATATTGATTGCATGCTGACCAAACTCCAGTCTAATCTCTTTTAAAAATTGTCCTCAGCTCTGCCTCATAGGACTTTTTTTCTCTCCTCTAAGTTCCCATTAAAAAATATTTTAAGCCTTAATAATCATTATATACATTATATACATATACATATATTTGACTATATATAAATATATGTATAACCCTAGACAATTTCTTTTGTTATATTGCTATTTTCCTTTAATGTATCTGTCTTGTTAAATTATAAGTTTCTTGGGGGACAATAGATATTTTACTATTGTATCTCAACTTAATACTACTCAGTTAATTGAGTTAGTGAAAACAACAAGATACAAAAAAAATGGCAACTAAGCATTGACTCTCCAGCCATTTGGGAATGGTAGATGGTAACTTTATGTATTTCAAATCAGTGAAAAGTCTCATACTTGCTTGTTAGGTCAAGGCAGAAAATACACCAGATACTAGATATTTAATTGAAACCTCCAATTTATAGTGCCTTTAGGGAAATATGTATGCTATAGTTTTTTTTTCCCTGAGACACAGAAAGTAGTTGAAATCATTAAAATAGATGATACACTCATTATAACAATTTCAACTAGGAAACTAGTAAAAAAAAAAAAAAAAGAAAAAATATTAGAATTGTTACCTTTCCTTCTCGCAGATGATAATCCTCAAATATTTTGGTCCCTTATTATTTGAATCTCAGGAATGGAATAATGTGAAGGAATGAAAATGGTTGTTTTTAAAATTTCCTAATGCTTCGTAGGTATCTAGGATAAATTAGCTCTACTGAATTTTTTTTCTCTATGCAGCTTTTCTCTCCCCGCCCCCCCATCCCCTACAAATACCTGTAATGATACCAGAAAATTAGTTCGGCTTGTAGAAAACCTGAAGCCATGAAAACCAAAAATTCAAAGTACATACATTTTTTTTTAATTATACAAAATGTCATATTTTGGTCTATTCAACATAATATATCCTAAATTATTAATGGTCTATGTTAAGTAACTAAACCCCAAGTAACACATACCTGCTATTTTGCCTCAGCTTCTATTTCTCTTTCTTCTGGTAAGAACATTTTGATTTTATTGGGGTATAACACTTTTCTCATCAAATGAAATACTGGTGGGACTGTCAAAGACCTTGTACTTCTCTCTGGGGATAAATACTTCATGTAAGCCAGGACAAACATCTCTCCGGAATGCAAGACTGAAGGAGGTACAGAAAACTGAAATAGCTGAGACTCTCCATTAGTCCTGGCTTCCCAGGTCCAAAGAATTTCCTTATTTCTTGTCCTGTTGGAGATCTCGTTCTGTAAATTTTTCTTTTCTTTTATTTTGTAGAGCTAGTTCATATCCTTCTGGTAAATTCAGTTAATTTAATTGAGCAGAACCAGTCTGGGTTACTTGAAACTAAAGAACGTTAGCTAATATACAAGTTTATTACATTCACTTAAGGCGTAAGAGGAAAAATTAAAAAAGGTGCACGTAACATGGAGACTGTATTAGTTTGCAAGGGATGCCTTAACAAACTACCATAGACTAGTACCTTGTCTTCAACTACAGAACTGTATTTTTTACAATTCTGGATGCCAGAAGTCTGAAATCAAGATGTCTGAGGCTTCTCTGTGACTTGTAGGTGGTCTTCTCTTTGTGTCTGTCTGTGTCGTAATATACTCTTCTTACAAGTATACTTTAATGTCCTTATTTTACTTTATTATCTTGCTAAAGACCCTAACTCCAAATACACTCATATTCTAAATACTAGGGCTTAGGACTTCAAACCTATGAATTTGGGGGGTACACAATTCAGCCCATAACAGAGATATATGTTGTTGGGTTGAGGGTGCTACTGCATTACTTAATGGCCATGGAACTGAGAAAGACAAAAATGGAGACTTTTTAAAAAGTGTAGTAAGTGAAGTGATAAGGAAAGCTGTAGGATTCAATGGAACACACAAGTTAACGTTAGAGAAAAATTCAGTATGATTTGAGCTGTCTGATAGATTTTGTAATTTATTGTGTGCAAAAGACTTAAGAAATATCATGAATTTGATTTTCCCCACTAGTTTGCACAAATATATTGTATATGCCTAGATTAGAAATATGAAAAAATTGCTCTAAAATGGTACTTTTGTTTTAACCTCTCAGAGCAGAATTATTGAAGTGGTATCTCCCTCTTCTTACCCTTCACAAATAGTGAGACATATTTGTTTAAAATTGAAACTTCCAGGTAAGGGGTCTGTGTAGGTGGTAAGTGGGAATAGGTGGCATAATTCATATCATCGGCAAATTAAATCTTTTGTATATATAGATATCAATAGGAAAGGGTAAAAGAAAGAAATGTCAAACCCCCTGCAGAGATAAAATGTGGGAGGCAAAGCACATTGCCCTTAGGTGAGTACATTAAGGAGCTACAGAAATTCAAAGGAAGGTCCAAATTCAAGTAAGGATATACAAATTGTTGGGCTTAATGAAGATGGGAAGGAGTAAGTGTCAAAATAGAGGATTTGAAAAAATGTGAGTGGAGTCTTTTAGGTAGGAGAGGGCTGAAATCCAAAGCCAAAGGAAGGCTAGAACAAGCAGAGAAAATTGATCAATGAAAAATTTCTGGTAATAAAAGAATCCTAAACATAAAAATTTCTAGTTTCAACTTTAAAATCCTTTGCAAAATCAAAAAATATTTGTGGAAATATGACTGCACAAGACTTTCAGGGAATTTTGTTGTATTCAGGAAACAAAGAATATCAAAGAAATATGGTGGAGATCTCTGTTAGAATTAAAAGTGTAAAAAAGGGCAGAGAACCATCCCAGGAAGCTCTTAAGTAACTAAAAATAATTAGCATCAGAAGCAGGAATTCATGACCAGATCTGTTCATATATATTAAAGCCTTCTGATGTTTTCATAAATAAGACTATGGGGACCATGAAATCTTTTCTACTTCTTGGCTTTAGCATTGACTTAGAGTAAAATCTAATAAAATACATAAAGAGTAACTTGATAAAAATTGACCTTTGCTTAAAACACTGGTTATTCTTATGGAATTTGCTTTCTGAAAAATAATAGTTGTTTTTACAACTTATTTAATAAGAAAATGTTTAGAATTTTCTACAAGTCAGGAACTTTTCTAATCACTTAAAAATATTCTGTTTATAAGTGTCACTACATACCCAGTTTTCAGCTGTTGGAATTGAAACCTAGTTTAAGCAACTCCTGCAGGCTCTCACTACTAGTGAGCTGAGGAATCCCACTATCTAACCTCAGCAATTTATTCCTGGAGTTCATGCTCCGCAGGCAAAAAATCTTCTGTGTCAACAAAGTGAATAGAAGAATAAATAGAGTAGGTTCTGGAATTAAACATACATGGGCCCAAATCATTGATTTTCTATCTATGTGACCTGTTTAAGTAATTTGTTTTCCAATGTTGTATTGAATTTCAGGATTAAGTTTGGATTGACTATTAAGTTTCAGTTAATTTTTTACCAAATTAAATAGGACTTATAATTTGGACTGATTTAGAATTTTCTTTTACTTTATCTTGTAATCTATTTTTTCACTAATATTTTTGAGTGCTTATTATTTGACAGTGACTATCATTTTAAGTACATAATAAGTACAACCATGGGTGACACAAAAGTTCCTGATCCTATCAAGGTTATATATTGTGTATCTTCTAGTTCTCTTAACATCTTAATTAACAGCCCAAACCATAATTTGATTGTGCCCCCATTTTGTTCCATTAGAATCTAGTCAGTACTTTCAAGGTACACCCGAAGTTTATCCCATTGTCTTCTGAAGAAAAAAAAAAAACATCACTTTTATCAACATCCCTTGGAACCAGATGACACACTTTTCAAATAGTGTGACTGTCCTAAACTGTCCTAACTAGACTACATATACCCAGGACAAAGACAAGTTTCATTACAGATGAAAATGACTGGCTTCTTGCCACAAGGAGAGTATCTCCTTGTCAAGAAGGTTTTGAGTCACATCAAAGAATGGTAATTAGTGTTAATAGGAAACCCAACAAAATCGATTCCTTTTCTGCATTTAGTCTCCCAAGAGGAGATTGGCTTCAGCTCACTATTGATGGATAAGCTCCCTGAATTTAGGAAAATGGCACTGTGATTATTTGGGCTGTTTAAACTAGAAATGTTTCTCTTAGGATTGACGTAAAGTCATCATCAGCCCTTCGGACATACATTTAGATTTGGATTAATCATCACAGGTCCATAGAGAGTACAGTTAGAAAAAGAATATCTGACAATGAGCTCTACAAATCACTGCAATTTCTAGACAAACCATTGTAATTTCTAGGGTCAAATATAGTTGAGTATTAAGAAGAAATAACATTTTGACCACAGGGTTAAGTTAGATGTTCCTTGTATTACTGCAGCTGGTATATAAAGGATATTTGATAATTTTATTTTTTATTAGTTTGCCTGCTCAACATTCACTGTTCATTTTTTTTTGACAATAGCACACAGACCTCAATTATTAGAATCATCTATTTCTCATTACTAGTCTTGTGGCTCCAACTGAGTATATACTATCTAACCCTGGGTGATCATCATATTCTCTCTTCTAGCTACAGGAGAATGAAAGCATGATTCAAGTCAGCTAGTCCAGTGAAACTGAATTCTTGGATTTTTCTAGAACCATGAGGAAAGTGAAACTGTCTTTTATGTGAGGACTGGTTGCTGAGAGAAGATCCCAAAATGGAGGAAAGCCACAAAACAAAGAGAAAAAGAGTTCTTGTGGTATTCAGATTGTCACTTTGGTCTTCCTAGAAGATCACTCTATCTGACCTTATATTCTTAAATTCTGCAAGTCACCGATTCTTCTTTTATCTATCTAGACAAGATCTGGTTTGTCTTCTGTTTCTAGGAGTCATCTGGAATTGTTCAAACTTTCCTCCTTGAAAAATAGGGGCCCAGGTCAAGGTTCTAGGAGTGAAGAATGGAGAAGGGTGTCGATGTGGACTAAGGCACAGGAAAAAGGCTACATCATGAGGTTGTCCTGACTTAGAAAAGCTTATACCACTAGATAAAGTTCAAGAAGGCTGGTAAAGGAAACTATCTGAAGCTAAAATTTGGAAGTAAGTCCAGGAAATAGTTGTTGGCAAGACTGAAATGTGGAGGTAAGGCAAATTCCCTGAAGACAGAGCCTTTAGGAGGATGTCTTTCAACTCGCCTTTGGTGAATGAGCTAATTGTAGTGAAATTCACTGAGAGTAGATGTCCTGAATAGAGCAACCTATAAGCTCACATGATAATACCTTTGATATGGAATATATCTAATTTATGAATGAATGATTTTGATGAGAAGTATGCTCAAAAGAGCTTTAGCATTAAGTGTACTGATAACTAAACATAAGTACTTTATATACAATAGCAAGAAAGCCTCAGTTAACTAGGAAAACTTGTTTCCTTGCTACATGGATTAGTACCTATGATTTTACTGGGAGAGAATGCTTGGCATCACTCACAGTCAAGGTATTAGTGCTTCAGTTTTGCTTTCGTGTGTTCAAATCTGTGTGATATGTTATTCATTATGATTCTTTCTGTGAGCCAAGTTTGGCTTTCTGTAGAGCCTATTATGGTATGGCCTACGGCTCTATACATTAGCCTTCAATCCTTCACCACTGCTGCTTGAGTCATAATTAAAAGTTAGCTAAAAATGCCACAAAAATTGATCGAACTATTGTCCATTAGGCTTAGGTTCCAAGAGGAATATATTTTTGTTTTACAATATGTAGGTCATTAAAAAAATGGGAAAGAATGAAAGAAACTTTTGACTGTAACTCATTTATATTTCATGGATCAAATGCCTCAGCACTTCTATTTTTCTGGGTTTTAATTAAAGGATGCATACAGCTTTATGTAACTATTAATAAATCCAAGAATTTCTCTGAAACACTGCTATGCCTCAACAAATTTTATAAAATTCACTGTCCTGATCCCAAACTTTTTCAATAACAGGACTTCATAAATGAAGAAGATCCTCCTGAAGACCTAATTTTATACTTCAGTTTAACCCCCATTTAAGTGGCAACCAACTTTACTTTTCTATGCCCAATTGCAACCCCTAAGATCCCCTTCCTGATATACAGGGCTCTATAGAGCCTGTCATTGTTTCAGTGAGCATGCTTTCAATTAACACAGCTCAAACCAGCCTAAAGGTGAACAAGAAGAAGTAGAAGGAAAAGGTGGCAGAGGAGGAGGAAGAGGAGGAAGAGAAGGTGAAGGAGAAGTAGAAGGAGGAGGAAACAAGAAAGAGGAACAGGGAGAAGGAGGAGAAAGAAGAGAATTAAGAATTAGGTAGTTTGCTTTAGGTACAAATGGATCCTGAAGTTTAAGCACTGACATCATCTGGTTTACTCTCCTTATCCTCCCAACTCTCCGTTCCACTTCTCTACACATTGGCCTCCTTTACGTGGAACTCAATCAACAGTAAATCAGAACTCACAGCATTTCAGCTTAGTTACCCCACTGGAAGGAGGTCCACTGTTTGTTTGTTTTTGTCCCAGAATCTGTGTGTGAATCCAAGGAAGTACTCACCTTAGTTCTGTTTGTGCAAGAATGTTAGCAATAAAGGGGAAGTCAAATCTGATTATGTTATATTTGTGTTAATTGACTCCCTGGCAGATAGTATCATCCCAGGTGTCAGAAACCTTCCTTACATGTGATTATATCATCTCTTTCACCAAGGACTGGGCAATGTATATAGTAACAGACCTGTATATGCTCCTGATTAAGTGGCAATATAATGCTTACTCCATGGGAAAACCATATTACTTGAATACACAGTATAGCTTTGAATGACCACAAAATTCCAAAGCACCAAGCCTTTTCACATTTCTAGGCCTTCTTGCATGCTATTCGCTCTCATTTCCCTTCTCTATTACCACTCTTTATCTGGCCCATAAATATATTTTTCTCAGAATCTTTACCTGATTCTCTCTCACCCCAGACTAGAATAAGATCTAAAGTTTACTTTATCATAGCTCATTTTGTTTTGTTTTTCCTTTAAAGCACTTATTATAATTGTGATTAATTGGGTAATATTTGTTTTTCCTGTTAGACTGGAAGCAGATGCACTACCTAAATTATTTATTTATGCATTGCTAGCACTTTATCATCAAAGGCAATGAATATCATAGACATATAATTTTTAAAAATGATTAAAAAGAATGTTAACTCTAGAATTGTGTTTGGTAAGACTTCTTCGTAGTATGCGATTAAATTTGGCAGCAAAACTATCTAAATGTGAATAGCAGCAGTACCATCTAGATCTCAAGACTAGGGTTAATGATCAAAAGATAACTCTAGTTATCTTACACTGCCACATTTCAGAAGCTTGCATATAGAAGTTTACTGCTTGCTCACATAATTCCTGAGCAGATGTTCCTGGGCAGTGAGTAGCCCTTCTCCTTTTGGGAATTCAGGGATGCTTTTGTCTACACCATCTCCAATCTCTGCTGGATGCTAAGACCTCAAGATACTGTGCATTCAGTAATCAGATGGGAAATGAACAAAAGTATAGAGAAGACATAGCCATTTTTGTTAACCAACTAGGTCCAAAATTAAAATACATCACTATAGTTTATATTCCATTAACAAGAATGGGTCACGTGCCTCAATTTAGATGCAGGGAACTGTAGCTTCTAGCTAACCAGGCACCTGTCAGCCATAGCTGTATGTGATGGATAGAATAAGCAAGAATGTTTGGTGGACAGCTACTGATCTCTGCTAGCACAGTTTTAGATAGTAGACAAAACCTCCCATAAGCTGATTTCTAAGGTTCAAAAAGCAATGGTTCATCTTATCAACAAAACTGGCAGCAAAATGAACAATGTAGGCACTCTATTTTTTTTTCTTCAGTGAAGACAAAACATAGTAAAACATCAAAGAACAGAAACTAAAACCTGTTGACCTATTTTCTTTTTCATAGTTCTGTTTCTGTTTTCTGTTTCTTATTGCTGGTGTTATTTGTTATGCTGAAAGTATGTGTTAATAAAACCTCAGGTAAGGATAGTAAAAGCGGTACAACAGACTTCTATGATTTCCCTCTCAAATCTCAACTCCTTCCTTTATTATTTCTTAGTATTTTTAAATGTTAAACTCAAAGAAAGTAATATTAGTAGATGTATAATCACAATGCCTAGGCTCTAACCTATCAAGAAGATGCTAATTAATTGCTTTTTTAATTCCTCTGTTTGGTGTGTTTAACACAGCAGTACACTATTTATCATCTTCACAAAACATGGAGGCTAAAGGTTATAACAGTATTTTACTGACTGAAATACAAAAACAGGTGGTAATTACCACAATATTATGTTCTGAGGTTAAAACACTGGCAAATCAAATAACAATTCATCAGCAGATGTTGTATTATGTTAATCCTTTCAATTCTGGATATAAAAGAAGTCTAAGCTCATGAAAATAATGTGCAACTAAGAAAATGTGGAGACGTGCACAGAACACTGGATTTGTTGTATACAAAATTTTTTCTCTAAGATTCCCACCATAGTCAACTTTATTTTGGTTAAGAATTCATAGCAAGTTATCACTACTGATTTCTCTAAGCTACATTTATTAAAGATTCATAGCTCTAACACTTCTTATAATCTGATTTTTAAATAACTTTTTTTTTAAAGATTTTATTTATTTGACAGAGAGAAAGAGAGAGAGATCACAAGTAGGCAGAGAGGCAGGCAGAGAGGAGGAAGCAGGCTCCCTGCTGAGCAGAGAGCCTGATGTGGGACTTGATCCCAGGACCCTGAAATCATGACCTGAGCCAAAGGCAGAGGCTTTAAACCACTGAGCCACACAGGCACCCCTTTAAATAACTTTTTCATAATTTGTTTTTTCAACTGTTATAAAATAACCCCTTCCCATTTGCCATTATTATTTATTCATCAAGATCATTATTTTGTCACATATGCACTTATTCACTCAATTAATTATTATCATTATTATTATTTTCTTTTACCAACTACCAGTATGTAGATAGATCACTCTGATTGGTGTTTCAGGGGCTACATGGTATTTTTGCCTTACAAGAACTCGCAACTGATTCTTTTCCTATCAGAACTGTTCATACCAGTTCATACCAGCAGATAAACATATATGACAAGACACCAGTGATGCTTTAGAGAAGTATATGGTAAATGTTGAATAAATTAAATACATTATTATGCTATGTGTTCTGAGAATTATTTCTTGTTACAGTGGAGAGCAGTAACCAAAGAAGGCTTCTTGGAGTTGGTATGAATTAAAGACTTTGGAGAACGCATAAATAGTAAATGCATAAATAGTAAAAGAATGAACTATGGAATTCCAAAGAGGAAACTATTATGAAAGAAATATACAGAAGGAGACCTGAGTATAACATATAAAAGAACCAAAACAAACAAAAAATAGAAAGAACCACCGGTAAAGTATTATGGTTGGAGAGAGGAGGGCTCAAGAAGGGAAAGGGGAAGAGATTTGGGAGCCAATAAAACCACCACCCAGTTTATCTTGGGAAGCAGAATAAATGTTTTATAAGTTAAGATCTCAATGATGAAGAGATGTTATCCACTTGCACAGTGGAAGGTGAAAAAGGAAATGTTTCCATTAGAGAGAACATCATATGCAAAAGCCCGAAGGAGACAAAAATGTTATTATTTAAAGAACTACAAGAAGTTCAATATGAATAAAAGGTTGTGTTTGTATGTGGGAAAGGAAAAGAGAAGACAATGGTTGAGATTGAAAAAGAAGAGTCTGGGGAGGTGGGTTGGCTGGGAGATTATTTTCTATCATGTTAAAAAGATTGGATTTTACTCTGCCAGCACTGGGAGCCACTGAAAGGGAGAACAAGGTGAGAGTAGTATGGGTGATCACATTAAGGTGCAGTAGGAATTATTTTCAAGAGAGAGGCACTATTGGAAGCAGGAAGAACTATTGTTAGAAAATTGGAGTGATTCAGATGACAAAGTGATGAAGTGGCCTCTGATGGCTTGGGAAGAGAAAGACATAAATGGATGAGAGACAAAGAAAAAGAACTCAATTTCCATGTGAATAGATGATAGTAGGCCATTTTTGGACCTTCATGGTCCATATATTTCTATGCTGGGAATCTTATCCCATGTCATATTAGGCTTATTAAAATATACACACAAACCCATACAAGTCATAATTTTAATAAATAAATCAAAGTAGAATGTTCTAATTTTTATAATTTTTCAGTTTATGAAATACATTATTTTTAATAATTTTTACCTTATTATGTTTGATTATACTTTATGATTTTTACATCTGTATAAGAATTGCATTAAAACTATACTTGTCTAATAGCCAGAAAATGGTTTATGAACAATTTAACAGTTACTAATTTTAATTTTTCTGTTTTCATATGTGTATATATAAGTTTTATATATTATTTCAAACATTTTCAGAGTCCTCCAAAAGCTTTATGGTCCTAGGCACTGTACCTTAAATGTAGAATTGGTTTGGATAGCATTGAAGGTATTGACACTCACTAATTTATCAGAAAGCACAATAGGAAGAACAAATATCATTCTAAGTGCCTCCCACCATACCTTTTGTAGTTTCATGTACTGAAGTCATAAACCGATTCTTTAAATTTAGTAAACCTCTTAAGAGTGTTCCAGGTCATGGCCAACTTTGCCTACCTCCTTATGTAGATGATGGTAGTGAACTTAATGGAAAAAAGAAAAAAGCTAAGTGAGAAATCTGCTTTCTACTCAGACCCTTCTCAAAAACAGTCATCTATGTTCTTCTGAAGGGAGGAAAAGAACACAGCAGCTGCTCATCCCAGGCCAGCCTAAACCACTCAGTGGAGCTATTTCCAGTCATCAAAGGGCCCAGCATGTTGCAGAAGGGCAGATGCTGAACTGACGTCAGTCCCTTCGGGGCCAATCTTCAGCATGCACATATTCATCTGCCCATGAAAAGTGCACCCCATGAATCCTCACTGACAACAACATGTCATGGCAACAATGCTGAGATTTTCTCCCTGACCAGTTGCCATTTTTTGGGAAATCACAATTGTCGGCTAAGCCTTCTGATGGAGCAGAGCAAAGAATAAGAAGGTAAGGAACTTTATGACGCTACATTAGTGAAGTGAACTTACAACATAAAAGCCTTCAATTTCATAACAAATTAAGAGAAAAAGTGAATTTTCTTGAAAATGTTCTTCAAAAATATGTTTTTTTTCAGTTACCAGTATGTTACATAAAGCACTCAAAATCTGATTTATCATTATGTCAAAGGAACATTGGATATCTTCCTCCTAAGTAATATGATATAAATCTGTCATGCAGACAACTGAGATTGATATTTGGCCCTTACAATTTTTGCTCTGATCATCACTTTTCAGGAGAAAACAAAGTAAACTGGGAGAAGAGTTGAAAGGATAGAGGGGAAAAAAAGAAAGAAGATGAAAAAGAAAAAAATTCAAAAGACAAAGAAAAAATACCTTTAAAAATCAGTTTATCTTGTTCTCCTTTCCACAAATGTTTAGTTCAAACTTTTTTTTTTTTTAAATTTCCCAGCCTAATTAAGTGGAGCCTCCACCCTAACTCAAATTCTGTTAGTGAATATAAAAGTGCTACCTCCAGATTAAGTTCAGTTGTTTTCTTCCTGTCCTTAAAAAAAATTTAATTCTGCATTATTTATTCCAATCCTGTAGGTTATAAATTAGGCCCACAGAACAACTGGACCCTTAACTCTAGTTAAAGAGTTTTTCCAGGGACCCACATGCACCAAACACCCTGTCCTCTCATTCTATAAAAGATTAGTTCATACCACCTTTTCTGAGAAAACTTTATCTCTAACTAATTTGGTCAGCCATTATGGTCAATATAGAAAATAGCAACATAATAAATGCTAACTTATTCTCTCATTCTCATGTATTCATTCATCTCCAGATTAAAAGTGAAATTATCCATGAATGTGAAGTAAGCATTATGCTTCCCTGGTAATTGAAAGACCTGGACCTCGAACTAGACAAATAGAAAATATTATATAAATGTGCACTAATTGATTTCTTTAACCCTTTACCTAATTTGTAGTACCTTGGTTCTAAATTTTGGTATTGAATCTAAGCTGCTAAGCACTGCCTGTTAACCATGTAAAGAAGAAAAGGAATCATATGGCAGGAAGTTACTTCCTTGTTCTGCTCTGAAGCTAGTTTTCTCTCCAAACACCTTTTTGCTTTTATTCCCCAAGAGAAATTAATCTGCAAAATAACTGCTAGTGGCCAGTTAATTAGCCCAAGTTAAAGTATCTGTTGAAATATCTACACAAAATTTGCGTACTCAAATTCCTCCCTCAACAAGCTCTGTAAAGAGGCCCTATTTAATTACTAGAGCAGAGAATAGGTACCATTCCTATCAATTGTTACTCTCCCCAGTATCAAAGTCACTTCTTACTGATTCAGTTACATTGCATGCAAATACCAATTAGTGTAACAACCTTCACCGATATTTGTTAAAACTCCTCTACCTTCTGTATTTGAGACAATCACCTCAAGTTGTCTTCCTTCATGAAGTTTTTCTGCAGTAATTACAATCTCTTTTCTGAACTTCTGTAGCCAGAACGTTTGGTACCTCATTTGGTACCTTTCTCATTATTTTATCAGCATTTTATCCTTGAATATGGTAGAAACTCTTTGAAAACAAGAACTGTATCTTTACCACATAACCTCCACAGCCCCTCTTTGAGCTGCTATATAATGAGAGCATATCACATGCTAGACCCTGGCTAATATTTGAGGATATGGAGAAGATGCTTTTGAATCCATTGTCTAGGGAAGCTCTCAATCAAGTGGAGGTGATGGACTTGTGAACTGATGAATTCAGGAAGATGTAAGAAGTTCTACGGATAAAGAGTTGTGGGTAGGGGCTCCTGGGTGGCTCAGTCATTAAGTGTCTGCCTTTGGCCCGGGTCATGATCCCAGAGTCCTGGGATTGAGCCTCACATTGGGCTCCCTGCTCAGTGGGAAACCTGCTTTTTTCTCTTCTACTCTCCCTACTTGTATTCCCTCTTTCACTCTCTCTCTCTCTCTCTCTCTCTCTCTCTCTCTCTCTCTCTCTCTAATAATAACTAATCTAAAAAGAAAAAAAGAGTTGTGAGGACATAAAATATGGGCAATGATTTTTGCCCAAATAGATATTTAATTTGGGTTCTAAAGAATAAATAGCAGTTTATTAGGATAAAAATTAGAGAAGGGGTCAGGAAGAGAAATTTCCAGGCAGAAGTAACAGCATAGAATCATGAAAAGAGTTTCCCCAACATTTAGCACAAAGCTATGTAAATATGAGGGCTTTAATAACAGTTTTATTTTGATTAATGAAGTTCCTTATATTGGCTGGGAAAATCTAGATTAATATTTTTTTTTGCAGACTGCAGGCAGAAGCAAAGTCCTCTTACTTCATATTTAATGTGTTACCTTAAATGAAAGCTGAGCCAATTCAGTTATAAAGAGAAACTTGCCAAATATTCAATTTGATGTATTTTGATGATGTAAATCTACAGAGTATCTTACTCTTTTAATATCCCTTACTGTTCTATTATAATTAACGTGAGCACTCTGTTTGAAGGACAAAGTTTAGTCTACAAAGTCACAGCCTGGAGCAACAGCATTTGCATCTTGGTTGATTTCCCCTATGAAAATAAGGAGGGCTTATGCTCAAGTAGGAAAGAGAATACTGCCCCAGTCATCTATTTTGGTACAAATACATGTCTTTGATTCTAAATTCTAATCACTTTAGTATTTGTCCCTTCATAGCAAAAATAGTTTCACTAACATTGTGGAACCATATTTATATTCATTTAGACTCTACAAATGCTTAATGAATGTTTAATGCTTTATATATGTGCCATGCTACATAAGAGGGATCTAAGCAGTGAACAAGACAGACACCAACTACTGACTGCACACCGTCTTTTAACAAAAAAGATGCAAAGAGCAAGGAAATGGCTGACCATGACTCTGTGATCAAAAGACTCAAATGGCTCACTGTCCCTTTGTAAAATATGATTCAAACTCAGTATCATGATCTGAGAGACCCTGTAAGATCTGCTCCTGTGTAATTCCCCAACATTATCACACACTACTGTTTTTCTCTTAACTCTTAGAGACATCAACTTCCCGTTTTATCTTCAGAAGTGCCAAGCTTACTCCCATTCTTGAGCATTTTCATTTGTTGCTCCCTTAGCAAGGATATCTTCACTAATTTCCTAAATTCAACCAAGAGTTTATTTAAATGTTATCTTTATGGAGGTCATTCCTGACCATGCTATTTCAAATACAAACTAGCTACCTTTATCATACTCTAATAGTCTTTGTGGGTCATACCATTTTCTAAAATAATATCACACACACACCTTTAAATGTCTCTTTTCTGGAGAGGAAAGGGAGTTTGACTCTCCTCCTTAAAACAATATCTCCAATTTCTTGAACAGTGCTTTGCACATAATAGATACTATTTTTTGTTGGAGTTGGCTCATGTATGCAGAATGAAATGAAAGGAGAAGAAATATTTTTTAGGTATCTTTTCCGTCTAGAAATTTGTGCCTGATCATTCAACATAGATTTTTAGCTCTATTTTTATCTCTACTGTGATTCTAGACAAGAAAACCAAAAACCAAAAACCACACATTTCATAAGCACTTCACATGGGAAAATTAGAGTAATATCATGGTTAATATTCTCTTACCTTTAAGAGAAACATATTCATATTCAAATAATTCCCAATGTCAACTTCTTGAATTGATGTTTGGAATATGGAATAGGTATCCGGGGACTTGTTTCCTACCTATATATAGCTGCATATATTTGGAAAAGTTAATTACCCATTCTATGCCTCACTTTTCTCACGTAGAAACATTTCACATAGTTTTTTAGACATTTATAAATGTTATAAAAAAAAGGAATTTCTCAGTCATATAATCTTCAGTAATGGTGGGTTTGATATCAGCTAAACATCTTTCTTTACTGCAGAATTCTTATTAATCATTGTTCATAATGAATATCCCCATGGGCTTACAGTAGAGTATTACCAAAATTACTTGGCCTCAGATACCTTTTAACACAAAGCACATTGGAAGGGATGTTTTACCATATACCCATCAGGAAAGAATATGTTAGATGATTCTAAGTTCTCTTCCAATGGGAAACACTATGGTTCTATGCTATTTCCAGCCCTGATAGTGTCTGTTACTGATTCATGCTCAGTGGTAAGGGAGATGACTGTTGGGACCTAAGACTGACCTAAGTGAAAGGCCAACTACTTGAACTCCAAACAAATTGCCCATTTTTAGTATAATATGTAGCTGCTACTAATTCCCATGCATATTTGAATGAACAAATTGATTAAAAAAGGAGATAAATTCAACAAGAATCGATCAAGGAAAAAAGCTCTAGGCATTTTGTTCTGTAGTATGTGGGGCAAATAGTCACTGCTCTTACACTCAAACAGTGCTCTTCCATGTCCTAATATGGAACACTAACATCAAAATATTAATGAATATTTGGGTACTTCATTTTATGCAGAAATTGTTTTCCATTCCATGCAAAAAAATTCTTCTGTTTTGCTCTAATAATATATCAGGCCAATAGCAGTACTATTCCAGATGAACAGCATCAAAGTATTCATTTCACTAAAAATGGAGCTCCTAAAAATTGGTGTTGGAACTGTAGCATTTAGTAAGACGGATCCTGATCCTGTTGGCATGGAGTTTAAACTCTAGCTTGACACAAACATAGTAAACCAATAAATACACATATAATCATTTAATTTTGATTATGAAACATATCGTGAAGAACTGGAAGGTGCTATTATGCCACATAATGTAGAGAGTCCAATTTGGTGTGGTGAAGCAGTAAAGATTTGCATGGGATTGGAGTATTTATGCTGAGACTTGAAGAATCTGTAGGAGAAGACAAGGAAAGGTAAATGAAAAAAGAAAGGCTGCAACGGGAGGGAAGAAGATTCTAGGAGGAGGGAATGCTGAGGGGCAGAGAAGATTGATTAAGGAATTCCAGGTAGGGTTGCCAGAACTGGTAAGTAAAAATACAGGATGAACAGCTAAATTCGAATTTCAGATAAAACAGTACTTTTTCAATATAAGTATGTCTCAAATGTTGTATAGGATAACCGTGAAATGTTTAAAAAAATGGTTTATCTGGAATCAAATTTAACTGGGCATTGTAAATTTTTATCTGACAGCCTACATTATAGGTTCTCATCTGGGACTGATGCCCATAACCCTTCTAGCAGGTAGGAAAGGGACTTTTACTTTTGCCTTTTACTTTTTCATTCACGTATTCTACAAATACTTTTCACACATTTAATGTGTCATGTAAAGTCTTCAATGTGCCTTTGAATATAGTCAAAAAGATACACAGATGAATACCCTACCATGCTACTGGTCAAAGATTTTGATGAAAACTTCTCTGTACTGATGATCTCTAGCACAACACTTGGGACAGCAGTCACCTCTCTAGTAAGAGAAGTTCAGCAACTACAAATATCATACAAGTACAGGAACAATGTTGCTAGGAATCCATTGGCCTTGGTTGCACAATGAAAAGTTAGCATTTCATTTATACATGGGATACACTTAAGATTTAGCTCAATTGCTTTCTAATGATCACTTAGCTTCCTCTCCTTTAGGTCCTTCCGCTGAGCCAGTGGTTTTCAATTTGTGTTCTACAGAGGATCCCTCAGGTGCCATGAAAGATGAGGATGGAAGGGGTTAAGCATAGGAAACGCATTGGACTCTCCATTTCAGTTTCAGCCACAACAGTATCTCAAAGATGGGCCACTGCCTCCACAGGTGTTTACTATCATATTACAATTCAGTAAATTTTTTTATTTACTAGAAAATTTTAGTGAATACTCTGAGTGAATGAACAGATTCACATGATCATCAAAATAAGAAAAAAAATTCCCCGAAATGCTCTCCAAAAACCATCAACCAACCATTTGATCTGGTTCAGTGGTTCTCAACCAATGGGCATTTGGCAATATCTGGAGATATTTTTGATTATCATGATGGGAAGGGAGTGGTAAGGAAGGAGGGAGGTGTATTATGGGTATTGAGTGGGCAGAAGACAGGGAGGCTGGTAAACGTTCTGCAATGCATAGAACAACACTCCAAAATGGAGAAGTATCCACAATGTTAATGGTATCATTAATAAGAAATCCTGATATAAATTAGTAGTTAATCTGGTTTGAAACATAATGGTTTAACTCACAGCAATTGAAATTGTAAAACAGAAGACATGAGTGAAAATAACTTGATTGTTTTAAGATAAGAGGAGTTTACCATTCTGGACTACTTATTATATGTTAGACTACTGTGTACATTTAAACTTTGCAAAAATACAGAGATTAGTTGCATTAGATTTCACTTTAAATTTTAGGAAATGGAGACTTGAGTGATTAGCTAACTTGCCAATAACTATTGGAGTTTGTATTCAAACATAGGTACTTTGCTGCCAAAACCTATATACATATCCCCTCTACCATATATTCTTCTCCACTGAATGTATTATTCAATGGAGTGATCTCAGTATATAACTTATTATATAGCTCAATATTTCTTTAACTGAAATGATAGTAAATTCCCCTGCCTCCATATTGCCACCATTTCAAATTAATATACGCTTTTCCCTGCCAATAATTACAAGTATACTTATTTCTCATAACCCGAAACATATATTACCTTGGTTAAACACCATCTGTTTTGTTTTTAGTTGAATCAGTCAATTTGTTTTATTTTTAAAGGTTTATTGCTTTTGGAGACTCCCAGCACCCCCTGCACATATGCACACATGACTTAATTAAAGATTTCCTTCTCTGCCTCCATTCCCAAGGAAGGGAATATCTTAATCTGTTCTCACAACTGTCTTCAACTTCAATGTTAGTAACAACATCATCTTCATACCTAAATATCTTCATTTGCTTTTGGCTAAACTCTTTCTTTTTTTACATTTAGATTTTACTCAAAACATAAATGGTATTATTCAAGCCCATTAGACCCTAACAATCATTCCATCAGTTTCACAGGTAATTTGCTTCCTAATTACCACTTAAAATAATACATACCTTGCTATTTTTATGTTCATACATTCATTGCTGCTATATACAGTTAAATAAAGAAACATACACAGAAAGAGGCAAAATTATATCTGCAAATCAATTGCAATAAATTGGATGTTTATTCACAGAAACATCCACTTGATGATCACTTGCTGGCAAGATTGGACAAGTTTCAAAGTAACTCCAAAGGAGATCCAAGCATACTGTTAAAAAGAAAATCTCCATAGAGCATAATAAGGACATTTATGTTTGCTGAAGGAACTATGCTCCCATCACAAAATGAATCTAATTTTGAGGTTGATATTTCATTTATTCACTGTGATATTAACTGTAAGCCCAGAATTATTTAGTTTCAATGAAAGAAGAGAGAATGTTGTTTCCGATCAAGCAAATTCTAAATAAAACATTGCCAGTTCACATTTGTCATTTGGATTTTTTTCCCATTTCTTTCAAAATCCTGCCTGAACACTTTCACATACTATTGATGGGAATGGAAGCTGGTTTGACCCCGTTGGAGAGAAATTTAAAAACAAGAATGCTGTCCTTCAGAATTCTTGTTTGAGGCATTAGAAATGGACTCTAACCAAAAGAGGCAGATAAGGATTTTAATGTTAGGACACTTCAAACTTCTTAGACCTGAAGGGACAAGATTCAACTAGAGCCAGAAAAGCACCTGGTAGAGGTATAGGAAGCAGGGGCTAATGAATGTGTCTTAGGGAACCTGAGATAAAATAAACCATGTCTAAGCAGCAGTCTTTTTGACTCAACTATTCATTTTTACATTTCAAAGAGATAGCATTTGATTGTCTCATCTTAGGTCACATGATCATTATTTTTCTAAGGCAGAGCAGGAAATTTTTTTTTTAACTTTCTTTTTTTTTTTAAGATTTTATTTCTTTATTTGACACAGAGAAAGAGAGAGATCACAAGTAGGCAGAGAGGCAGAGAGAGAGGAGGAAGCAGGCTCCCTGCCGAGCAGAGAGCCTGATGCGGGCCTCGGTCCCAGGACGCTGAGATCATGACCTGAGCCGAAAGCAGAGGCTTTAACCCACTGAGCCACCCAGGCGCCCTAGAGCAGGAAATCTTAACTGATATTTTCACAAGGATAAATGCCAAAAGCAGAGAGATTGTTGCCAATAAATAGAGACTCGTTACTCATTGATTCAAAACCTTAAAAATAAGCATTCCTTCAATCAAGAAACTAAACTTTGGTTCATAATCTAAGGAAATAGTGAAAGAAGTTTTCAAAATTTATATCTAATAGTTAATGTTATTAAAAAACTGAAAAAAAACTCCATACTAAAGACTATTAAAAAAAAATTATGGAGCACCTGGGTGGCTCTGTTGGTTAAGTACCTGATTCTTGGTTTTGGCTCAGATCATGATCTCAGGGTGGTGGGACTGAGTCTGGTCTCTGGCTCCAAACTCATCTCAGAGTCTGCTTGTCCCTTTCCCTCTGCTCCTTCCCCTGCTTGAATGATCTATCTCTCTCTCTCTCTAAGAAATTAATAAAATCTTTAAAACAATAACTTAACAAATCAGACTAAGCCTGAAAGCATAATCCAATTTTTGTTTAAATAACAATACATGTATTTATGAAAAGGTGCCATATAAAGATACAGTTTAAGCAACTTCTGCTATGTATTTATTCTCTTACCTTTATATCTATTTTGAACTTCATTGAAATATAATTGACATATAGCACTGTGTAGGTTGTGATTGTATTTCATGCACACGTATATGACTAATTGATTACCACCATAGGGTTAGTTAACACTTTCATCATCTAATTAACATTATTTTTTAGTGTGTGGTCAGAACATTTAAGATCTACTCTCTTAGAAAATTTCAAATACATAATATATATCATTAACAATAGTCACAATGGTATACATTAGATCTGTAGAACTTACTCATCTTATTACTGGGTGTTTGTATGCCTTGACCAACATATATCCAGTTCTCCTATCCCCCAACCTATTCTACTCTGTTTCTATGAATTTGGCTTCTTTTAACTTGCACATATGAGTGAGATCATACAGTATTTGTCATTCTCTGTCTTACTTCACATAACATAATGCTCTCAAGGTCCAGCTATGTTACAAAATAACATTGCAATGAATATGGGGGTGAAGACATCTCTTCAAGATAGTGATTTATTTTCTTTTCGATCTATACCCAGAAGCCAGATTGCTAGTTCATATGGTGGTTAACTTTTCAGTTTTTTAAGGGACCTATGTCCCTTAGTTTGGGACATAGTTCCTATGTCCCTATGTTTCCCATAGTGGCTATACCAATTTGCATTTCCCCTAACAGTACACAAGGGTTCCCTTTTCTCAACATCCTAACCAATACTTGTTACCTCTTAGTTTTTTTTATAGTAGCTATTCCAAATGGTGTGAAGTTCTCATTGTGGTTTCGATTTGCATTGCATTTGTTGATGACTGGTAATGTTCAGCACCTTTTCATGTAGCTGTTGGCATTCATGTATCTAGGTCCACAAGACACTAGCAGAGGCACTGAGGAGGAGCAGGTTCCACGGGAGCCCCCCAGAAGCCTGGGTTTGTGGGAACTGCCTTGGTGCTGGGATGGGCTAAAAACTGTTTCCTGGGAGCCACCTAAATCCTGGAGCCATGGGAGCCATCGTGAATCGCAACGGCTGACCTGATGCTGTACGTGGACTGGGTTTCGGAGCTCCAGGAGCCTTCCTGGCGTTGATGTGGGTCTGCTGCTGGGGTCTGCAGTGGTCAAGAACCTACATCTCTCCTTCAGCTGCAGGGAAGGCGTCTCCACACTAAACTACCCAGGCTTGGGGCAGGGGAAATGGGTGCAATATTAAACTGTCTTTCCTACCCTCTCCAATGTCTTTCCTTACTTCTGTACTCCACCTAAGGTCTATCTCACCTGGAACTCTTAGCTTTTGTGCAGGTATTTTCATGAGAGATAGTTATTCAAACTGATGTTTCTTGGACGGAATGAGCTCTAGAAATTCCGATCCCACCATCTTGCTGACATCACTCCTCTGTGTTTTCTTGCCAGTTAGGTATTTAAAGTTTAGAAATGGAACTTCCTTTTGTGGATGCAGGAGTTATACAGCATAAGGCTGAGAATAATTATAACTTAAATAAAAAAGCACTTCAACTTAATTCTGACCCAACTTTAATTCGTGAAACAGGATATAGCAGTTACTTCTATGGATGAGAAAAAAGACTGAAACAGATCTGTTAATAGTGGTTATCCCCAGATAGTGGTTTTTAAGTTTCTTGCAATACAGATTAAGAGTTTTCCAAGTTCTTTTAATTTTCTTTCTTTTTTTTTTGTAATAAGGAAGAAAAAAGGATGAAAGAGTTAAAATTTCTCAAGTACAGATATTTATAACAGGCCTATGGGATCTTATCCTAACTTTTTACAAGAAAGAAACAAATTATAGCCAAATTGTTACTGAAATATTTCCATATTCTTTAAATTTCTTCACTCATGCATCTCATGTTTTATAATCTATTTGTTACTATAAGAAGTAACAAACCCAGTAGTTGAAGAGCAATCTTTAAAGTCAGTTATATCCGTACTTGAATCTTTCCTGTTCCACTTATTAGCGATGGAAACTTATCCAAGTTTGCACATCTATACCATGGTGATAATTATTTCTTTTTCTTAATATCACTTTGTGAATGAAAATCATATGGAAAATATATCTGTTTTATATCTACTATCAAAATCCATAATCCATATAGGGTTATTTGTTAGAAAATTAATTTAAAGAGGATTATTAAATTATAGAATGTTTTTATTTTGCACAGATATAGGGAAAACCTATAGGTTTCCTATAGGTCCTAAGGTGGGACACAAATAGATGAAATGTGGAAAATAGTGCTCTAAAATGATTAATAGAAGTTTGAGGAAGCTCCAGTTCACTTAGAATCCAACATGTAGACCAACATGCTGTGTTACTGGAAAAATCACATTCTCATTCAAATGTTGGCCATTAGTAATCTGATTTCTTTTTCTGGGAGGCCACAGGTCTAGCAAAGTTTACTATGTTGTGATCTATGGATGCTTCTGTTGGTCAATAAAACCATATACATACTTTAGAAGTCTCAACAAGTATGAATTTCTTGGCACAAGAGTCAATAGCTTTCATCAACTTTTCAGAGAGAAAGGAGAGCCTTAAAGAAGCACTAAATTAAAACCTCTAATATTTACCCCTCCCAAGGTCCCATACTTTGTCTTTTGTCTGTAATTTCCCACTTGGGAAGCATGAACTGGCTGCTCAAAAAGATGTTAGAAATTAGTTGAAGAAAGCCATGAATATTCTCTCTTTCTGTCATGAGTATTCCCATATGTGGTGGAGATGAAAATCAAAATTAACTTGGTTAGGGTAGGAACACATCAGTAATAATTTAGTATAAAACCTGTCTTACTCCCTTATTAGAGATATGAATAGGAAACCAAAATATTGGATGGCATATTTTAAAACATAAATGTTGCATGGTGGTACAGACGAGGATCAGAATATTGAAATAAGCTCTTTTTTCTACACCATCTTTATATGTAAAGGCCAAAGTAAATTCTGACCTCACTTATAAAGCCTTACCTAATTCTTCTATCTCTTACTAACATCATTTTTCTGATTTCCCATTCCTGAATGACACATGGTTTTCAGGCCACCTCCAATCAGTTGTTTGGCTGCCTGAGAAGGGTTTGGAGGACCTATCAAGGCTCACCTGGAAAGAAAAACTGGATGATTAGCAGTGTGTGCTGTGGACCCTGATGGGAGAATGGTTGGCCTTAGGCTAGATCAGAACTGAGGAAACAATACATGGCTTATAGTATAAAGATACTAAAAAAAATTTAAGGAACTAATCAAGAGCAGTGAAATTCCAAATTTTACACTGGAGTCACAGTCTGATAGGTGTGAATTGAAAACAGGGTTATGACCATCTTGGTTACTTTTACCTCGAGCATAAAATTACTAGCAACCACACTGCTCAGGTGAACGTTTAACTGTAAAACTTAAACTTAAACTTATAAGCATAAGCCAAGAGAGCCAAAGTATTGATGATCAGTTGGATACTTTTTTTCAAGTTCCATTATACAACTGACCGTACATAAACCTAACTAGCTACTATTAGTTTACAACAAGCACTTCTAAGTTGATGAAACCAGGAGCATAGAAACATTTTGGATGAAAGTGAAAAAATGGGCGCCTGGGTGGCTCCTCCGCTTTCGGCTCAGGTCATGATCTCAGCATCCTGGGATCGAGGCCCGCATCGGGCTCTCTGCTCAGCAGAGAGCCTGCTTCCTCCTCTCCCTCTCTCTCTGCCTGCCTCTCTGCCTCCTTGTGATTTCTCTCTGTGTCAAATAAATAAATAAAATCTTAAAAAAAAAAAGTGAAAAAAATAAAATGGGCTTTTTTCTTTGTCAATTTTTACTCTGTAACAAGTACCACGGTTATTTATCTGTCAAGCAATCTTGTAATTAAGATTTATCATCATCATCATTTCTGGTTACAAATGATAAAATAGGTTTAAATTTGTTTTGTTCGAAAATAGGTGAGAGTTGAACCCAAGTTGACCTCTGGTGCATCCCATGATTTTAACCTCTATATTATGTAACCACAAAAGACATTGTTAAATCATTCATACTGACTGCAGAGTCCCTTGGTGAATAAAAGACAGACCCAGCTAATAGGAGATCAAGGTAATGACTAAGTGCCCATTCAGCTATTTATTTGATTCAAGAGCAAATGGCAGGCAATCCATTTTTCAACAGGAAAAATATAAAACCATGTATGCTCTACTTTCTTAATTAAAAAAAATCCTGATAATGAGAAAATATTGTCCCATTATATTGTGATTATAGATGGCAAACTCAAGTAAAAATGGCCTGATGGAATATTACTAAAAACACTGGACTAGGAACCAGTTTCAAATCTTTGGCTGTAATACTTACAAACTGTGTCAAATTAGGAAAGTTATTTAACCCTGTATTGTTTAGTTCCTACATCTGAAGAAATATAATGGATTGTTATATCCATTCCACATAAATGGATTGTCCCAGACTGTTGTGAGAATTAAAAGAATATCTGCCATGGAATAAGTATCATTGAAGTGTTAACTATGATCATATTTATTATAGTAAGTTCCTCATATTCCAGTTCCACCCAAAGTACCTATAATTTAGCTCTGTTATTCATATTTTAGCTGCTCTTTTTAGAATCCTTTACCTTGATCCCTTCCTTGTGATTGATAACCCCACCATTAAAACTGTCCTTTCCCACATGAAGCACTGAGGATGCAGTGATGAGCAAAACAAATGCCTCTCTGCCCTAATAAAATTTTTATCTTCTCAGAGAGCATAAGAATTGAGGTAAATAAATAATTTTGATTATGATGAATGTTTTGAAAGGGAAAATATGGCCGTGATGAAATATAATTGAGGTGTTAGGGTCATGGAACACTCCCTGAGGGGGTAGTGTTTAAGTTGAAACCTGGGAAAGAGAGTTCAACAAAATAAAAGGCACATGTGCAGAGCTGGAAGGGAGTGCCAGCTAAGCCCTTCCTGTGGCTGGGCTGGAATACAGACTGTGAGAAGGAGGGTGAAGATAAAGTATAAAGGCAGATGAAATGTATAAAGCTACAGGATAATGTTCCCTAGTTTCGGAAGTGGGGATTATGTCTTAAGGATCATGAAAAATCACTGAAGAACTTTAAGCAAGAGAATGACAATCCATTTGTTCCCCAGAGAAAACTTGAATCAATCTAGGCCTGCTATCAGACATAAGAACTAAAAAAGAATTTAAATGTTTATTTAAGTCTCTGTTTAAACATGCCCACAGAGGGGCGCCAGAGTGGCTCAGTCATTAAGCGGCTGCCTTCATCTCAGGTCATGATCCCAGGGTCCTGGGATCCAGCCCTACATGGAGTCCCGCATGCCCCAAAGGGAAGCCTGCTTCTCCCTTTCCCACTCTCCCTGCTTGTGTTCCCTCTCTTCCCATCTCTCTCTCTGTCAAATAAATAAAATTTTTTTTTAATGCCCCTATAGGATTAAATTGAACAGAGCACTGAACATCCTAGCATTTTGTTTCATCATCTATCTCTGGCCCAATCACAGGCATTTCACCATAAATGCTACTGTTGCCATTTCTCACATCCCTTTCCAAAATTGTTCCTGTATCTCCATTTTCAAAACCACTCCTGACTTTCTTTCTATTCCTCTCCTTTCATTCTACTGCTCTTTCTCAAGATGGACTTGCACATGCATGATCCAGATGCCCTGCATGGAAGTGCTTGCCAACATGTTGGCGGAATGTGGTCAGCAGGCAGCCTTCAGCTGTAAGCTGACTTCAGGAGCTGCCTCGGCCACAGAGAACAATCTTTTCTTCCCATCACCTTGCCCAGGGCAGCTCACATTCAGTGTTTGAGAGTAGTGGGGATATACAGACCCTGCCCCAGCCATTTCAGCCCATGCGGGGATAACTGTGTGTCCATAAGCTCCTGGAGATCCTGGATGAGGGGGTATGGGGGAGGGCAGGCTTCACTGCACCTTTATCTCCCCTGCATGACAAGTAGATTTCTCCCTTTGCCCAATCCTTTTGGTTCTTTTCTTCATTGTTTTGACCTTAATAAACTAGACAGTGAGTCTCAGCAACTGCTTCCAGAGACCCTAGTCCACAAGACTCCTCATATTTATTTTGCTCTTCAGGAGACAGTTCAGTCAAATCACATATAAATGAATCCAGTTTTCCAAACTTAGTTTCTTTTATTTTTTCTGCACATTGTTCTAATCAAAAAGGGGGAATTTCAAGTCTTGCAATTTGAACAGTAAAAATCCCCTCTCTCTTAAATTCATGGGGTCATGTATGTGTGGTGGACAGTTAGAAAGGTATAGTGAACTTTTGAATTTTCATATATGAATTTTGTGGTTCATGCTATTCTTTGAATCTATGGACTGTTTTTTTCCATGAGGTTGCTTTCCAGGCACTGAAATTCCTGGAGCTGGAAGAAGGGCACCAAATCCAGCACATTCTGCGTCAAAGTATCTGCCTTTTGTCTGCCCCTGAAGGCAAATCCATTTTTACTCTCTTGATTCTCCAGCATTTGTGATGAACTATCATAGAACTGAGAGATAAAAATGGAAAGAACCTTTGGGAGAAGAATACTATAAGGTTAACCCACATAACCAAGAATGGGAGTAGGTGGGGTTATCATTTTTGTTTGGTGTGCTTTATGGTTGGTGGGAGGGGTTGGCAATGAATGAAAGGAACAGAGTTGGATTGCAAATGACAGAGTTGAAAAAAATGAATATTTGAGAAAATTGCTAGTAGTTATGAACTGAATCTCCTTTTATGTGTATTGAGAGGTAGGAAAAATATTCTGGCTTATTTTATGTGTGTGTGTGTGTGTGTGTGTGTGTTTGGACTAGAGCAGATTGCCTGTATCAGGATTACTTGGACAGGATTAAACCTAATTCTGTGGTCCCACCTCTGGAGTTGTAGATCAAGTTTAGAGCTAAATTTCCAATATCTCCCTTTTTAATAATAAACCTTCCAGTTATTTCTAGGGCACACAATCCATATGCCATATTATCTGAAGCACTAATGTAGGTCAGAAGCTGGTCTTCAAATTGGGCAATTTTCACACTGAACACACACACACACACAGGCTTTTCTAGGTGATATGCAGGCATGTATGATTTTAAGGAATATATATATATATATCAAGGTCCTCAACTTCTGAATATAGACTTCCCTAAGGGTAATCATCCTGAAAAAGTGCATTGCCTACAAGTTTACCATTACTACCAGTGCTTTCACAATTGCTTTTTTCTCAGTTTCTAAAGCAGTCACATTTCTCTTGCTAGATGAATCTTGCCAGAATGCATTGCCCTTAGGTATAAATCATACAGGCACTGAACAGAGGGACAATTCTGGAGCGCATAATTGCTAAGGAAGAGACCCAAGAGAAAAAACAAAAAGTCAGTCAGTGAGAAATACTGAAGTTTAACTCCTGCATGGAATCATGGCAGAATTCTGACTTTCAAAGCCTCTTGAAAGGCTCTTAGCTATTTCTGTTTTTCTCTCCATCTAACTGTCTACCTATTTCTCATCCATCCACAAATCTCTCTCTTTCTCAATTTCACATATGAAAAAGTATTTATATGTGATGTGTTCATTTGACTTAAAAAATTCTATGCTACTCAACTTATATGAATTATAAATTATATTTATAAGTATTTCCATAAAGTGAATGAGTAAAATATGCAGATCCAAAGTCTTAATTAAAACATACACTAAAAATCAATATACTATAAGCAATTAACCAGAAATCATATTCAGAAGCCAGTAAATGTAGGATGACAAATCTTAGGTGACAGCTTACAATATGTTAGGAGTTAATTTTTTTAAATTATTTTAGTGAATACATGAAGATATACATGTGTATACATACCTACTTGTATATGTATCAGTATAAATAATTTTTCTTTATCATGAAAAAGTCCAAGTGAAGTAGTCCCAAAAGGCTTTGCTTTAATTGCTTTATTTAGCCATTTGCAGATACTGATGTCTTGAAATCAACTTTGTTCTGGGATCCCCTTTGATTCTGACTTCGTCTTGCCAGTCTAGCTCTGTCCTTGCCACAAAGTGCCCTGGCCTATGATGTTATCCCTATTCTACCGGCAAACACTTGGCCACACTTAACTGCAAGGAGACCTGGAAAATATAGTTTCCAGATAGGTTCCTATTTCCCAGCTTGTAAAAATTCAAGTCAGAGGAAGAGAGAAGAGATTTCAGGGGACATCTTAAAGCCTTGCCTCATGAAGTGAATTTGCTAATACATTTTTATGAGTTAGTCAGCACTTTATACAGGAAGTATTTTATACACTGGTAAATATTGTTTATTAGTGTTTTATTTTTGAGTTTCTTAATATGTTAAGTGCCCTATAATTTTTCTTTTGTACCATGCTTATCTAGTTTTCATATAAAGAGGATGATAATTTCACAAATGAACTGGAATATTCCTTCTTTTTATAGTAATTTGAATACATTGTTAATTTTTTAAAATATAAGCATGATCTGTTCCTAGGTATGGTAAAACTCACCTATAAAATCTCTGGAAATGGATTGCTTTTTTTCAATATTCTCAAATATCTTAAATAAAAATTTTCTTATATTAAATACTTTTTTAACAAGTGATTCCATTGATTTAGTTAATTGTTCTATTTGGGATTTTTTGCTTCTTTTGAAATAGGTTTTGGTTAATTATAAAATTTTCTAGCAAGTTAGGCATTTTGTTAAAATTTTCAAATACACTGGAATAACATTAATTATTGATCATATTTGCTTGTGATTCTTAACAAGTGTTTTTTTGTCTGACAAAAGCCCTGCAGCTGATCTAGTCTATAAAACAAGTTGGTCTTCACCTTCGTCCACACGATCCACTAAATACAGTGATGCCAGAAATACAGGTGGAGAGTTGTAGACACTCTATTGACCCTCTGGCAAGTTCTAATAAGAAAAACACAGTACACACTGGTAGGTAGTAAAGCAAAGTCATGAGTTCTGCAATTTTCTATTCGGTTTTTACCAAAAAAAGCTCCTAGTTTTGCCATTGGACTTAGATAGCATGAACTATTAACTGTGGAACATCAGTGACTATGCAACCTGAGCTGCCTATCATAATAAGGCATAAGGTGGAAATTCACAGGAGCACTTTATCATCCCGTTGAAGTGGGACATTTAAAATTCAGTTTGATCAGGTCCTTAGGGCATTATTAAGTTACACGGGCCTATGGTTCAGACCTACTTGCCAATGGGCTCTAGTTTAAGATCTGTCAATGAGAAACCCTCATATGAGACCCGGGTGACAGAAGGGGGAGGCTCTTTCTCCAGCCGTAAGGGACAGATATACAGTCTTCTAGGTATTTTCCAGCTAACTGCCTGCCTCAGTACTGTACAGAGTTAAGTTCATCAGTGGCGGTTTCACTTGACTTCTGAAAGCCCACTGGAAAACTATAATAAAATAGTAAAAAAATATTCAAAATAGTCTAGGTGTTTTCAGGAGTTGACTATTTCTCTTCTTACTTTTTCATTAAGTGCAGTTTCATGTATCAACAATAGCTCAGTAATGGGAGTTATAATGTTTAGCATCATGGTTATCATGGGTGCTGCAAAGTGGAGTGAGTTCACTGCCTATTCTTAAACACGGTTATGACTTCTATCTTGTCAGAGTATGATCTTCAGAGATCACTTTTACATTTCAATATTCTTTTAGGGAGTTCCTGGCATGGTCTTCAAATACTAGCAATAGAATTCATTGACAACTATTGTTGTTCTATTTTGAATCGACAGGCAGTGGCCACAAACAAGAGTAGCAAGAGCATTCTAAGGAGGAGAGAATGGTTACTTGCAGGCATGCATGCCTGCAGCACGGGGCCTAAAGCAGAGGTGTGGTGTTCTGTTAATGCCTAGGACCCAGGCCTGTGGGCAACAATGAGAGCTGATCGTTAAACTCTTTTCCTCTGTGGCTCTCTGGCCTGACACAGGGAATTCAGAGCTCTAGGTCTCACAAAGAAAAATTTGGCAGGGCAGGGGGTCGTGGAGGGTAGGGAGGGGAAAAAAAGTAATGAAACAAGATGGGATCAGGAAGGAGACAAACCATAAGAGACTCTTCATCTCATGAAACAAACTGAGGGTT
>LNAC01000074.1:2700875-2747610 GCA_002007465.1 Ailurus styani
AAACGGAGGGTTACTGGGGGGTGGGGGGTTGGGGATAGGGTGGGTGGGTGATGGACATTGGGGAGGGTTTGTGCTATGGTGAGTGCTGTGAAAAGTGTAAGCCTGATGATTCACAGACCTGTACCCCTGGGGCAAATAATAAAAAAATTTAAAAAAAAAAAAAGAAAAATTTGGAAACCACTGCCCTAGACAATACCTGCTAGGTACCTGAACTAAGGTGTAATGTAGCAGATCTTAGTATCGGCCCACATCAAGTAAAGGGGGTGGGGGGAAGAGTAGGCAACGGAGAAAAAAGAATGAATCAAATGTAGGGAGCAGAGTAGAGACATGATAATGATCCAAAAGTGAGAGAGATGAAAAATTACAGATGACTTTCCAGGGATAATCCCTGTCCTTAAGATATGGCAGCGCTTCCTTGCCTGGAAGTCTATGTGGTAACATGAATTCTTCAGATATATTTATGTTTTTAGGTTAAACCCATTCAAACAGACATTTCACACGTACCCAAAGTTATCCCGTGCCTAAGACTCATGCCACAGTACTGAGAGAAAAACATTTAAACCTGTTGAGGGAGGATAAAATGACCTCTTCAAACTACAGTTAAAGTCTGAAATTCTAAACCAACACCATCCATCTGATTAGGATACTGAAACATCATCTCATACAACAATTTCATTTTATAGATAAGGAAACTCTTTGTACAGTTACATTTTATGCAATTCAACAGCAATCTCAAAAAGGAATAATATACCTCTAGATGAAAGGAAAGGACCCAAACCTTCATACAGACAGTATGAAAGAGAAGTCACTGCCCAGTGCAGTATGGTATTAATTCTGATTCTGTTTACAACTGATGATGATTTAGATTTGGGAGAGATTTCTCCTGAAATATACTTGTTTTTCTCACATGCTGTCTCAAAATTCAGCTATTTAATTACTTGCATGTGTTCATCCCCAAAACAGGAGCCTAGGTTAAAATCCACCTTGTGAATCTCAAATCTGGTTGCCATGGTAATGATATCCATTTTCCACCAATTGTGCACTCCTAGCTATCTTATGTGACTATCGCATATTTCTCTCTGATGCCAAAGCACTATGATAGATTGTTATGGAATTTTATGTATATTATGGTATAGCTTACAATTCCTCTTCAGACGTCATTTGATAGCTTGCCTCTTATATTATGCATTAGCATATCCCCAAATTCTTCTTTTCATTTGGAAAATGTTATAAATCTTACACTTTGATTTTGGTATAGGCTGACAATCATTTTATGCTTTAAAACTCCTCATTTTGGCCCAATGAAGAAAAATTCAGAGAATGATTTAAATTCTGAGAACACATTTTTACTTCCCATTAATATATATGATAATTTCCCTAATGTTTATAACTAGCCTGTAAGCTCCCAGTGGGTAGAGAACGTGTTCATATTCTTTGCTTCATCCTGAGAAACTAAACACTATCTCAATTCATACCTCCTGGGATTGAGCATGTCATATCTCAAGACAATATTGATGAATACCTGCATGACATTCTCCTAATTCCAAAGTACCTCTCCTTACTACTTGCTTTAATGGCTTAAAATCCCATCTGTCACCTGCATATCTTGGAAGGACATCAAGTTTCAAGGAAGACAAAGAGAGCAAGCCTGAGTAAAAATGTAATCTAATTCCAATCCATCAGAGCATAATACTAATACTCCCTACTATTTTCTGAGCATGCCAATGATAGTGTTCTAACATTCTAAGCATTTACCCTAAATTATTCCGTATGATCCTTCAGAGCAACCACATTTTACACATGAGGACAGTAAGAGGTGTGGAGGATGGAACTACTTGACCGAACACACGTAACTATAAACAATTCACACTTGGGTGTGCTGAATATCTTGCATTAGTTAGGTTATTTCTGGCTACAAGTTAAAAATCCAGATTCATTTTCAATGCCAGGGCTAGGACAAGGATGGAGTTACAGAGAGCACACCCCTCAAGTGTTCACCTTACTTCAAGTCCTGCCCCATCCTTCACATCCTGCTCTCTGCCCCAGGCAGCTGCCTTGTACGGACCACATCAGAGTTCTCTTCCTCTCTCACTTCCCTATAGACTGAGCTTTTTCTACTGGATTTAGCAGTAAATCAGAGTACAGAAACCTGTCTTTAAAGTAGTTTTGGACTCTTTCCTTTACAAATTTCCTGGGTGTTTATCAAGTTGTATTACATAAGGGCCACAGAACAGACTGTATTTTAAGAGGGTTGGGTAGCAAACAGCTGCAGTTGCTGTGTTGACTCAAAGCTGTGCTACCATCTTAAAGCCATGAAGGGAACATCAGAGTCATACTGAGGGAGAGGGATCTAGTACAGGAGACTGGGTGATTGATGACACTCTGAGCCAAAAAAAAAAAACCAAAACCAAACCAAAACAAAACAAAACAAAAAAACGACCTTGTTTTCTTGAGAAAACAGTAAATATCCTTAGGGATTAGGCCAATGTTGTTTGATTTCTCACTATTTGCAGCTAAAAAAAGGCCTAATTGATAATGCTTTCTCTTTTTGTTGTTTTTTTTTTAAGATTTTATTTATTTGACAGAGAGAGAGATTACAAGTAGGCAGAGGCAGGCAGAGAGAGAAGAGGAAGCAGGATCCCCACTGAGCAGAGAGCCCGATGCGGGGCTCGATCCCAGGACCCTGAGATCATGACCCAAGCCAAAGGCAGAGGCTTTAACCCACTGAGCCACCCAGGTGCCCCTTGATAATGCTTTCTAATATCAACCTGAACTTTCCCTCGCATAAGACACTTTGTACTTTTAACCCCCTTAACACAAGTCTCACAAGATATTGGAGGATTTTCAGTGACTAGCAAGTGAGGTAAGACAGTCCACACTAAATAAATATCTGTTAAATGATTGTCTGAATGGTGGTGAAAAGCATGTTATCTGGAATTAGACTTTCTAGGTTTCAGTTCTGATTCTTACTCTTAAGGGCTGTGGTATTTGGATTAATAAATTTTACCTCATTATACCTCAAATTTGGTATTTGCAAAACAGAGATAAATACAGTAGCTATTTTGTGGTGTTTTTAAGAGTCCAATGAATGAATAACAGTGAAGTATTTAGTTAGTTCTTGGAACACAATAACATTCAATAAATGCTTGCTATTATGAATCACCAAACTCTATGCTAATCGCAGGTCATTTCAAGATTAAGAATATTAGCACTCTGCCCAAAAAGAACTCATAAGCTAGAAGAGGAAACTCATATGAAAGTGAATTAATTGGCATTTTAGAGGTCTCTGTAATACTTATTAATGAGAAGAAGGTACGCCAATTTCTGCCTAGGGGATATTGAAAAGTCTTCCCAATTAGAGGTGAAACCTCATGCTGTACTCACACCCTTAGTCAGTATTTCTTCTACATGCAACTTCAGGAAATGAAATAAAGGGAGGTAGACTATCTTGAAAGTTACATCAGAATCCAATGTCTCTTAAGAGTAAGTCCTAATATTTTCAGCTGAAAACACGTTAAGAAAGATAAAGAGGGTGCGGGGTAAAGCCTGATCAGGGAATTTTTACCCTATTCTTGGTTGCTTTTTGTATTTAGGATTTTCCAGCTGGAAAGACATCTTTATGAAGATTGTTAACCTTCTTCAAAAAGACGATAATGAGAGGCACTATATAAACACCAAAAGATACTCAGACAGCTGAACCCCTCCAGATCTCAGGAATGTGAGGATGGGAGATTACAGACATAGCAAAGCAGAAGGGTGAGGGGAGAAGGAGAAATTCAAGGGCCATCTGTCAGCTAAAAGGCTAGAAAAAACAGTGCAATAGCAAGACGTGCAAACTGAGTTCTTTTCCTTTGGCTGGTTCTCTGAAGGCAGCTTTTAAATTTGGAAGAAAGAACTAATCTATCTCGTTGTCTCAAGTGCTTCTAAAAACCAAACATTTACTCAGTGTACAATTAGGACCAACAGTACCTAACTGCTCTGCCTTAGTATTTTGCCTTTGCTGCATTATATCTTACTGGGGGAGCTATCCCCTGTAAATTTCAAGATGATTATTCATATAAATAATTTTTAAGACTCAGTATGTTCATCTTACTTTATTTTGAAACATTAAGGTATAGAAAATGTCTTAGTGTATTCCACATCTCTGTGAATCACTTCTTTTATTTATTACAGGTAATACCAAGGGCTTTCTCCCACCGAGTCTGCCACTGGGGAAGGATGATGCCAACACGCACACATACAACATTTACAGCACACTTGTCAGTCCCATTACTTCTTTCTCTCCAGTGATATTTTCTCAACCTCCATGATCCACATTCATGACTATAGCCTGAGTCTTTTCATTCCTGAAGCCACTCTACACCCCAAATTATTAATTCTAATAGCCTAACATAACTTCTTTTAGCTCGATTGCTCCACCACAGTTAAAAGCAATTGCAGGGGTGCCTGGGTGGCTCAGTGGGTTAAAGTCTCTGCCTTTGACTCAGGTCATGATCTCAGGGTCCTGGGATTGAGCCCCGCATCAGGCTCTCTGCTCGGCGGGGAGCCTGCTTCTCCTCCCTCTGTCTGCCCCTCTGCCTACTTGTGATCTCTGTCAAATAAATAAAAAAAATCTTTAAAAAAAAAAAAACAATTGCATCTCCAATCTTGTGACTTCTGTTTACTTCTCCTCCATCTTCTCCTCATTTTTATTACCGTCTATTTTCAGTTTGTATTTTAGGTGTTCTCTAACCAATAGCATTAATTGCATTACACCTCTGCCTTTTAATTGTCATATGGAAAAACTTGCAAAAACAAACAAAAACCAAATAAACATCAATATATCTTCTCTTTTCTATACCCTGGTGCTAGGGACTGTATCATTTCCCCTCCCAGTTCATGTGGTAAAGCCCTACCCCCCCAGTACGATTTATTTGGAAACAGAGCTTCTGGGAGATAGTTAAGGTTAAATGAGGTTTTAAAAGTGGGGTCCTATTCCGAAAGGATCTCGGTATCCTTTTCAGAAGAGGAAGAGGACACATTCTCTCTTCTTCCATGTACACACACTGAAAAATGGCCATGGAACTACACAGTGAGAGGGTGGGCATCCACAAGTTAGGAAGAGAGATCTCACCTTAACTCAACCATGTTGGTACTTGGACTTCCAGACTTCAGAACTGTGAGACAAAAATATTTCTGTGGTATTTTGTTATGTTAGTCCCAGCTGACTAATACAACTGGTAATTTAACATTCCTGGGGGAAAAAATCATACTACAAAGTTCATTAGAGTGACTCATCACAGAATAAAACTGCTAATGTATTGCTCTTGTCAATAAGTTTTTCCATCATCCACAGTGGATACATTAAACTTTATCCCTTTACCTCAAATATCCAAATCCACTTTACTTTCTTTGTTGGATTTGCTTAAAAATGGGCTCCAATGAATGTCCTCCCTGGAAATTTGGAGATTTTTCCCACTCATAATGTGGAGGTGGATATGTGATTTGTTTTGGCCAATAGGGTAATAGCATACTAGATACAAGCAGAGGCTTAAAAAGGATATATGTAGGATTTTTGTTTGTTTCAATATTAGTCTGCTTGGGCTACCATAACAAAATACCATAGATTGGGTAACTTAAACAGAGGAATTTAAGGTTCTGACAGTTTTGGAGCCTAGAGATATGAAATCACAGTACCAGCGTGATCAGGTTCTGATGAAGGCTCTCTTCCTGGCCTGAGGACAGCCTCCTTCTCAATGTGTCCTTACACTAAATCTCTGGTGTCTATTCTTATAAGGACACTAATCCTTACCCTTAAGACTCATTTAATCTTAATTATTTTTTTTAAGATTTTGTTTATTTATTTGACAGAGACACAGTGAGAGAGGGACCACCAGCAGGGGGAGAGGGAGACAGAGAAGGAGGCTTTCCTGCAGAGCAGGGAGCTGGATAGGGGACTCGATCCCAGGGATCACGACCTGAGCCGAAGGCAGACGCTTAACGACTGAGCCACCCAGGCGCCCCTCTTAATCACTTTCATGATCTACAAATATAGTCATATTTGATGGGGTAAGGCTTCAACATATATATTTAGGGCAGGGGAGTGACACAGATATTAGTACATAACAGTTTCTTCTCCTGGAATATTTCTACCATCATTAGAACAAGCCTGAACCAACCTGCTATAGGATGAGAGACAACATGGAGAGACAATGAATTGAATCAGCTAAAGTCATCCTAGATCCCAGCCTGCAGCCAACCTGACAGCTGATGGCAGACACATGAGCAAGTCCAGCCACAATCAAAGGAATCTAGCTGCATCAGCTGAACTGCCTTGCCCTTCCAAAGACTGATGAGGAATAATAAATGACTGCCATTTTAAGCTCCCCAAATTTGATATTAGCTGTTACTCAGCAATACCCAGCTGATAATATAGCATCATTCTCAGAAGATCGTACGACCTTTTATACAGAGAAAAAAGAAGCGACCAGATAGAAACTTTCTTTTCCTTTTGTCCCCAGACTTACAAATTAATGGAAATGATTCTGTCATTTCTCCTCAATTTTTCCGCTACATAAAATAAAGTGTCTTTGTCTAAAGCCAAACATTCCATCTGCACTCTGGATTTTGTATCTTCTTGCTTTCCTCACTTGCTACTCAACTCATCAACCTACTGCAACTTGACTTTGCCTCCAGTCAGCAAGCCACAACGGCCCTTGCGAAGATTGCTAAGGAACCCCTACATCACTTGTCAGTTCTCATTTGCTCAACCTCTCAGAACACAGAGAAAAATTCTCACCTTCTTAAAAAAAAAACAAAACAAAAATCTCTTCTGCTGTGTTCCATAATACCATCCTTCCATGTTCATCTTTCCTCCTCTCTGTTTATTCTTTCAATAGCTTCCTGGATCTTTGTCTTCCCTCCAGCTTTTTAATATTGGACTTCTTGAAGCCTTGGTCTTAAGGTTTTTACTTCAGTCATTCAGTTTTCTGCCTTTAGATGAGCTTTACATCTTCTGTCACTTCATGTTGACTATGTCTGCATTTATATATCCGGACTCCTTCTCTAAGCTTCTAGATCATGGAACTCCAGAATTCTATTCATATTCTCAGTTGGCTATCTCAAAGACATCCCAAACTCAATATGTACACACCTCTCCTTGACATTTTCTCCATTTTACCAAGCACACATGGCATTCTTCAATTGTTACCCGGGTCTGTAAATGACACCATCATCTACATGCAGTTGTGCAAGAGAGAACCACAATAACACTTTGATAACTCTTTTCTCTTCCACCTGTTTCCAATTCCTCTCCCAGCTATATGCAGTGAATAGCTCATAGATGTAGTCCTGATTCCCTAGAATTGCCCTATAATTTTTGGCACCCTCTATCTCTTTGCAGGATTCCTATGATTTTATTTAAATGCACATCTGTCTTTCTACTATAATACTAATTCCACTTAAGGGGTGTGTCAATGTGATCTTATTCATCACTTTATCTTCAGCACTTAGTACACTCTCTTGAAATTTATAAATATTCAAAAATAAATATTGACAGAATAAAGGAATATAAATTTGAACCTTTGAATACTTGTTTGAATATTTTGATCAGCTAAAAATTACTTATATCTTGTCATGGAAAATTGAATTTATGAATATTTAAGCATCTAAAGCAAAAGTTATTAACTGGGGTTGATCTACATGTCCATAGAATACAGAGATTCTGTGTAGTAAACAATCACTGCAAAAGCCTATTTGCCTATTTAGGATTCTACAAGATTATAAGAGTTGGTTATAGCATGAAACTAATGGGGACTTTGACATCAATTTTTACAGGGAAGAGGAAATATAGAGTGCTACATTGTGAGTAAAGAAAAAAATAGATGGGCTTTGGAGGCTGATGTTCAAGTGCTAGATTTACCATTTATCATAATCTTGGATGATAGAACCTCTAATAGCCTCTTTTGCTTATATAGGGAAAAATATTTTAAGCTTAATTATACCTTGAAGCATTTGGTTTTTTTTTTTCATTTTTTTAAAGATTTTATTTATTTACTTGACAGAGAGGGAACACAAGCAGGGGGAGTGAGAGAGGGAGAAGCAGGCTTCCCGCTGAGCAGGGAGCCCAACTCGGACTTGATCCCACAGGACCTGAGCCAAAGGCAGACACTTAACAACTGAGCCACCCAGGCGCCCCCTCTTGAAGCACTTGTTGAACGTTAAAATATAGAGCTACTGAGTCTCAAACTTGGAGCTTATGAAACGGAAAACAGGATATATGTGCATGATTTAAAACTTCACCGGCTAATGCATTACTCAGCCAAAAGTGAAAGACAAGATGTAGAAAAGGAAGTAACAGTACCTTTCTCATAGGTCTGCTGGAAGCATCAACCAAGATAATGTGGGCAAAAAAAATGTTAGTTTCCTATTCTTTCACTCTTTCTCAGGATACTGGGAACAGTAAGCAAAATACTTTTAGAATAGTGATAGTAAAAAAATTACTGGGTTCAGTTTTAACTTTATCCCTTAATAGTCGAAAGAATATAAGCAAGCCCTGTAATTTCTTTGCACATTAGTTTTCTGTTTAACAAGATTAATAATATATGTTTATTCGGTCAGATGATAATCAATACTCTTGAAGAAATAAATAATTGAATCAGATAATCAATTCATTCAATATTTTTTGAGCACTTACTGTATGCTTGGTACTCTGATAGGAATTATAGATATAAAAAGAAAAAAAATTGAACATGGTTCTACCCTTCTGATACAAAAGATTTAAAAAAAAGACAGAAAAGAAAGTAACCAATTGTGATACATACCACAATGTGTGTGTATATATATATATATATACAAGTAGCTGAAACAGAAAATAATTATGAAAAGGGGTACTTAGGTGAGACAGTCATTAAGAACAGGCTCTTTAGGCAAGTTATTTTTTGCTATGAGATCTAGATAAGAGTGAGAAGAAAGCACAGTGTGCTCAGGTGAAAAACAGGGCTTTGGACTAAGATTATTTTTTTAAGTTGAAACCTAGAAGATGAGAAGGACTCAAACAAAGGATAGATTCAAATGTTTGGCCTTTTGTTAACCCTGATGCGATCAAGGCAACTGCCTCAGCCAAATTTGAAAAAAGCAGCAGATTTTGCCCTTTCAAGCAGTAAGATATGCCAATGCCACCCACTGGTATTTGATTTTCACCTTTTAACAAGGATGTCTTAGATTCTTTTATCATCGGTGGTACCCAGAGACCTCTCACATTGTGTTCATTTTATTCACCAAATGGAAATCAACAACGTTGAGTGGGATCCAGCTAATCTCTGGGAAGAAAAATATTGTGGATTCTGTCATAAAAATTACAAATGCCAAGATTTTCTAGAAAATTAGGTTAGTTATGTCCAGGCAATATCACCCAAGTCACGGTCCCTGTCCTTGTTCTCTATTTTTTTTTCCACTTCAAATAACAAGGATCACATATATACATATTTATGCAAGTAAACATTTTCTTTTTTTTTTCTTGATCCTTGTCCCTATCGATTAGTTCACAAAAGGACAGAAGGGAGATCCTTCCAGAAAGGGTCTATTATACAATCTCACCAGCTCTGCTACATGCTAACAGAAAAAGAAGGAATTTGGAATTCATCTTGGAAGCTTTCAGGTCCCCAAGTGTTCTGAGTCATCTTTTTCTGATTAGTGGAAAGACAGCACTTTAATAAGAGAGTCTCTGTAGATGCAGCATCCTTGCTATAGCCAGAGAGCTGGCCTTTGTTATCCCACCCTACCCTGGGGAGAAGACTGAAGAATGGTCTCATTTATAGGAAAAAAAGTGTGTAGACATTGCCCTTATCTCAAGAGTTCAAGAAGCTCCAGGTGTTATTTCAAAATTCAATCAAACATGAGGCATTAAAATATAAATCCACATTTATATTGTCATAACAAAATTATTTGCAGGGTTACATCTATAGGTCCTATTAAGCCCAAAAAAAATGTTTCTAGAATTTCCATATGTCCATAAAATATGGTTTGTTCCTTGGTTCATTCATTTAGTCATTCAACAAACATATATTTTTGAACCTAGAGTGCCAGACACTGCACAAGGCACTAGAGATCCATTGAATGATATGGACATGTTGAATGTCCTGGAGGAGGCAGTTATTAAATAATTCAATAAAATAATTATGGATTCTTTAAATCCTCTGAAGTGGTCCAGAATTTTTGCTAGACTAACTGAGAGTAAGGAGTGGCTATCAGAAAAATCATTCTCTAAGGAAAGGACATTTAAACACCTTCACGGGAGATCAATAGGAACTTGCGAGGCAAATAGGAGTAGCAGTGGGGGCAAGGGAAGCATTTTTTATAAGCCAGTTGAATGACCAACTTTGTGCAGATGTCCCTGTGAAGAGAGAAAGAGCTTGGGAAATCTAAGAATATGAAAGGAGTATTTTGCAGAGGTCTGGTAAGCAAACAAATGATCGATCATCTGGAAATAGGCTGAACCATACAAGACATGCATGCTAAGGAATTTGTAGCCTATCATAAGGGCAGTCAGAAGCCATTGAATATTTTTGAGTAGAGGAGCTACATGTTTTGAAAATATGTTATGCATTTTATTTTTTTTTTAAAGATTTTATTTATTTATTTCACAGAGGGAGAGAGATCACAAGGAGGCAGAGAGGCAGGCAGAGAGAGAGGGGGAAGCAGGCTCCCCGCCGAGCAGGGAGCCCGATGTGGGCCTCGATCCCAGGACCCTGAGATCATGACCTGAGCCGAAAGCAGAGGCTTTAACCCACTGAGCCACCCAGGCGCCCATGTTATGCATTTTAAAGAAAGAACATTCAGTGTTAGGTGAAGAGTACATGTGGGTATGTGATCTGTGCTGGGAAAAAACATATTATTCCTGAAGTATAATTATTTAACCATGTGGTAAAAAGCCTTTGGTTAGAAGTCAGATACGTTAGCTTAGAATACAGGCTCTTCCATTACATAAGATATTTTAAAAATTGTAAATTTTTAAATAACACCAAGAAATGGGCTTTCATTCTGAAAATTTTTAGTAAAAACAAGTTTTCTCTATCAATCCCAAACAGGTCATTCATATAACAAATATGTATCACTTTTAAAATGGTAAACACACATTTCACCTTGCTTTCTTGCTATACATTTATACCAGCACTTCCCAAAGTGAGTTCCCAGTCCAGCAGCATTAGCATCAAGTGGGAACTTGTTAGAAATGTAAATTCTCAGGCCCCTTTCCACACTTCCTGAATGAGCCTTCCAAGTGATAGTCTGAGAAATGCTCAAGTTGGAGATTAATCAATATATACAAATGATGTTCACATGCAAATACTGTTGAATTTTCTAAGACAGAGATGTTTGGTTATAGTCCATGAATTAGTATACTTCAAACATTCATAGACATTAATGCTAGAGGACTTTCTTATCTATTTAGGATAACTCATTCTACGGAATGAAACCACTCTACTAACTGAAACCCAGAGAGTGTGAAAGTCTTGCTCTGGTCATAAAGGGTTTAAAGCAAAAGACTTTGAAATCAGACAAACCTGGGTTTGAGTTTTTATCTGTCACTTATCAAGTATATGACTTTTAATTTTTCTGAACTCAGTTTCTTCACTAAAACTTAAAGTTAAAAAGAGAATTTATTTCATACAGGTGCTATGAGGATTAAATGAAATAATATTGATGAAGTATATCACCCACTACTCTGTACATAGGAAGTACTTGATAAATGATAGCAATTTACTGGTTCAAGGAAATTTATTTCCCTCGCATTTTCCTGTTTCTCTGAGTGGAATGTTTTAAAAATGCATATGTACATTTGCTGTATCCATGATTCTACTCTTTTTCAGAAAAGCTATTACTATATCAATGGTGTCTTGCACAACTGATGAAAGCTTGGAATTGTGTAAATATATCATTACCATTATTGTTCTTGTTATATCAATTCCAATGCTCAAAACTCTCGTGACTAGTTAAAATCTCATTTTTATGCAAGAGATCAAATGACAGCATCTGGGTGGAATGATGACCAGATCTCTCTCTTTGTTGCTTTAAGTTCTTTTTTTTTTTTTTTGACAGTTTGCATCTTTTTTTTTTTTAAGATTTTATTTATTTATTTGACACACAGAGAGAGATTACAAGTAGGCAGAGAGAGAGGAGAGAGGACGAAGCAGGATCCCTGCCGAGCAGAGAACCCGATGTGGGCCTCGATCCCAGGACCCTGGGATCATGACCTGAGCCGAAGGCAGAGGCTTTAACCCACTGAGCCACCCAGGCGCCCTGTTGCTTTAAGTTCTTTATACCAGCTATTCCCTCTCTCTGCTAAGCTTATTCCCTTAATACTTGTATAGCTGGTTTCTTCTAGTTATCTTTATTTCTGCTTAAATGTTCATTTCCTTGTAAAGGATTTTTCTGAACAACCATTTTAAAAGGCCACTATAGACATTCTTTTTTCTTTTTCTTTCTTTCTTCTTCCCCCTTTTACTTGTTTTGCTTTGCTGGTCTCCCCTATTACAAAGTAAGGACCTTGAGAATTCAGAGCTATAGTCTGAGTGCCTATAATAACAGGAGCTTAATAAATATTTAATGAATGACTGGGCTGAGGTTGGAATGGGGGCTTAGCAATACATTGATAAGTGTACCACATAGTGAAGAAGTTGGTCTGGGTTATGATTACTAGTGAGTCTCCAGAAAGAGTGATAAGAACTTTTATTGACTGTTCCCTCTGTCACATATTATGGTGGACATTTTACATATCCAAACCATTTAAACAGGCTTATGAAGTTATTAATTCCATTTTACAGGTAAAGAATTTAAGGCTTAGCAATGAGAAGTTGCCCAAATTTACAGAACCAAGAGGACGTAGATCCTCATCTTCAAACAGGATAGTCATCCGCCTACAAGAGCCTATGCTTCTGTCCACCGCACTCCAGTTCTTCCAAAATACCAAGAGCAGAAGTAATGATTAAGATGACCAGTGAAAAGGGAAGAGTTGAAAGTTTGTGCTGCAAATGAATAGGTCCTGTCCAGAATTAAGAGACAGAAAACTGGTATCTGAGAACCTGTCTGATGCTCAGAGGGAGGCTTCAGTCTCATTACTAGTGGGCCTGATGTCCATAGCTAGACCATGTTTCTCTCCTGTGAAACAAACAAATCTCATAGAAATCAGCATTAGATAAGGTCACTCTGAGGCCATCATAGAGTAGCACAAAAACTTGGTCATGGTACAATTCACATAATCCCAAACATCCCTTACTCTTGGCCCAAATGAGGAATTGCTACTTTACAATTAAAGATTTATCCTCATGCTAGTCCCCCTTATCGGTAAATAGAATTTATTTTAATATTTAATCATAAAATTTCTCCCACTTTTTAACAGACCATATCTAGAGCAAACCTGTGCTTCCTTAGATCATCCCCCAAAATTACCTAATCAAAGCCCAAATCCTTTAATATTGTCCAATATTTTCCAACATTATCTTACTTAGATACCTTATGGTTCCCCATCTAGTACATTCCCCTTGGTTGCAATGAGTAATAAACCTACTTGTACAACTATAGGCACATTTCTGGTGGTCTTTGGCCAGAGAAGATTGACAATTGTGATAGCTGATAGGGGAATAGGAAGCTAAGGAAAGTGAATTGTTTTTATGTGGTAGACAGTTGGATAGTTTTGGAATATCTTCCTTTTAAGAGAGACTGTTCATTATAAAATCCCACACCTCTTATGTTTTTGTCAAACTCCTTAAATAGGGATGTTGGAGTTTTTCTTCTTGATCAAGAGTCACATTGTCTGCTAATAAGTATCAAACTATATTCCAGATGGGTTTGGGAAGGCCATTTTTAAGCCCTTTAGAGACCTTCCTGAAAACCAAGTGAAAGCTATGAAAATACACTTTCGTCTCATATTAAATATATTTTTTGCCCTGAACAGCTGAAAGAATTTTTTTTATTTTACTTTTCAAATTACTTAGTGCTGAGAAACTCATTTCATTTATGGTTGACTGATTTTTTTTTTTTTTAGCAGTTATTGAACAAGCCTGGGAGATCATTCACTGTGAGAAATTGAACCTTTAAGTTACTTTAAAACATAGTGAATATCTCATAAATACTAAACCTAGCAGTCAGTGAAATTGGCACAATAATATGTATACTTACATGTTTATTAATTTTTATTTTGTGGTTTAGATTTCAATTCAATATTTTTTCTGTTTTTCAGGTCTCGATATTTTCCTATACCTTAGACCTCCTCTTTTTTATCTAATGGTTAAAGTGATCCTTTGGGTACACTTTAGATAGTTCTTGCTGTTGGTCCTTACTTACTGTGACATTTATTTAGCTACTTTATTCATTCATTCATTTATACTTAAAACCTCAAATGTTAGAAAAGTTGTAAGTAGAATATATGTTTTTTGTCCATGAATAATTTAAGATCAAATGTTCAACTTGCTGTCCTACTACTCCATCATTCTTTTAATGTGTATTAACTACAACCATACACAACCCCAATATACCCATCAGCCTCCAGAGATTAACACTGATAAATTACTACCATCTATTCCTTAAATCCCGTTCAAGTTTTGCCAGTGTCCCAATAGAGTCATTAGTAGCACAGGAGTTCAGTTCAGAATTATGCATTATTGCCTTTTGTTAGGTCTCTTTTGTCTCCCTCAGTTTGAACTAGCTTCCAGGTCTTTCATTAACTTTTATGAATTTGCATTTTTAGAGATTACAGGCCAGTTGTTTTGTGGTGCTTCTCTTGATTTGTGGTTATGTGATGTTTCCTATTTAACAATATTAAGTCTACCTCTTTGTGAAGAGTAGCACACAAGTGACACTATGTTGTAATGGAATGTATCAGGTAACACACAGACTCAAGTTGTCCCATAACTGATGATGTACACTTCGATTATGTGACTAAGATGCTATGTGCCGGGCTTTTTCATTATAAAAGCTATAATTTATCCACTGTAAAATCACTCTATATTTGTTTTATTATGTATTTTGTAGGAAGGTACTTTAAAACCCTAGAAATATTTCATTCCTTATTATAATTTCTGTCAGTTTGTCTATTAAAACCATGAATGCATAGATACCTTCAATTCCAATTCAATACCATAGAGTTTGTTCCACTTTTATCCTTTCATATTCATAATTCCAACTCTAACACAGTGAGAAGTTTGGTTCCCATTATCCTTAATATGTACATTTATTCAGTAAGTCACCCTGTATTTGACCTTCCCCAATCATTTTCACGGTCTCTGACTGGCCTAGGTGGCCTACTGACCCTCCTTGGGCTCTAAATCTTCATGTTGTGTAGAACTCCCATAGAAACAGCCTCCTTCCTCCTTTCCCTGCTCAATACCCTATTCTGTCTCAACAAATGGCTCTAAAACTAATCTTGTCTTACAATGATAACTTCAGGAATGAAAGGGGAGAAACAGGATTGAAGAGAGGAAGAGAAATTATTTTCTCTCTCTAAGGAAAGGCATGAAGAAGGGCTATCTGGCATGTTTGTGTTTACATCAATAGGAAACTTTCTCTTCTAGAATTTTGTTACTCCTTTCTCGCTCCCCTCCCCACAATTAAATTAATGGTCAGGCATACATACCACCTCATCAGAGGGTCCTTACCTCATGGAAGTCTTCTGATATTTTACATGTATATCAAATAATTACAACCACATATGCACCTAACTAATAATGGTTCTATGTTATTGTATTTTATATCTCTTTATTCACTGAGGGAGAACCTTAATTATAGAGCTACAACTCACAGATACACCATATTCATTTTTAATGTATTCCAGAGAGAATATGCTACTTCTTATCATATAACACATTTTGTGAATGATTTAATTAGAGTGGATTTAAATTATCTTTATAAGAAAGTCATTTTCAATTACTTGTATTATGATATCCCTTCCCGAATAGGAGAGGATGGGAGGCTTTTAGCTTGGGCAATGCAAACTGTCACTAAGCTTTTATTATCTTTACAGCAACTTGTTATCTGTATGTTCTCATAGGAGTATGTCATCTAACTTGTGCATTGTGATGAGTTAAAAAGACTGAGACCTTCTTTTGCACAGAAAAATAAACTATCAACAAAACAAAAAAAGCAACCCAGTGAATTAAAGAAGATATTTGCAAATGATATATCTGGTAATGAGTTAATATCCAAAATACATAAAGAACTTCTACAACTCAACACCAAAAACAAATAATCTGATTAAAAATGGGCAGAGGACCTAAAGAGACATTTTTTCCAAAGAAGATATACAGGTACATGAAAAGATGCTCAATATTACTAATCATCAGGAAAACGCATTTCAAAACTGCAATGAGACATCACCTCACATCAGTGAAATGGCTAGTATCAAAAAGACAAGAGATAACAAGTGTTGGTGAGGACATGGAAAAAAGGGAACCCTTATACACTGTTGGAGGAGAATGTAAATTGGTGCAGCCATTGAGGAAAACAGTTTGGAGGTTCCTAAAAAAATTAAAAATAGAATTATCATTTGATCCAAGAATTTCACTACTGGGTATTTACCCAAAGAAAACAAGAACTCTACTTTGAACAGACATCTGCATCCCTGTGTTTACTGGAGCATTAGTTACAATAGTCAAGATATGGAAGCCACACAAGTGTCCAATGATAGATGAAAGGATAAAGACAACATGGTATATACCAACAATGGAACATTGCTCAACCATAAAAAAGAACAAGATCTTGTCTTTTGTGACAGCATGGATGGACCTAGAGGGTATTATGTTAAATAATATAACATTGTATATTAATTATACTTCAGTATTTTTTAAAAAGAGGTGAAAAGGGGGGTACCTGAGTGACTCCCTTGTTTAAGCATCCAACTTGATTTTGGTTCAGGTCATGATCTCAGGGTCATAAGATGGAGCCCCATCTTGGACTCCATTAGCACAGAGGCTGCTTAAGAGTCTCTCTCTCCCTCTCCCTTTGTCCCTCCACGTACAACTCACACTCACACACACACACTCTCTCTCTCTCTCTCTCTCTCAAAAAAAAAAAAAGAAGAAGAAGAAGAAGAAGAAGTGGAAAGGAAGGGGAAATAAAATTATATATGATACTAGAAAAAAAAAGACTGAGACCTTAACAAATATTCCTAAAATATTAATAGTATATTTAATCTTTGAACTCAACCCACTTTTAAGGTTAAGTACAGATCAAGTATTGTATGGCATGTCTTAGGATTATTGTGTTAAGTTACATAGTGCTTATAAATGCCTACCTAGTAGATATAAGTACTCACCAAATTGGAGTATTTTCATTATTAGCATTATCAATTTCACTACTGAAGGTGAATTGAGGATGACAGAACTTAGGTTTACTGAATTCTAGTTGTATTCTTCTCTTCAGCTCATCATTACCTTAAGTTTTACAATGCCCATGTCTTTCTTATAATACTGCAGTAACATAATAAAGTAGTGACTCTTATATATCGTAAGTAAGCTATAGAAATAACCAATATATTATCTTTAACAGAAAGACACTAAAGCTTATAGGTTTTTGTCAGGAGAAATTTTTCCTGTGTGTCTTGTATTTCTGTGAAGAGGCATTAACAGCTTCCATTCCAGACTATCTTTTCAAGTGTATTTGTACAGCAAACAGCATTGGAAGAAAGTATCTCCTTGTGGAGCAGAGGACAGATTTATTTCCAGATCAGGATAATAAAAATAATGTCTCCTTTTATGGCAAAAGTTGGGAAGTTTGCCTGCAACCTTTTCATATGACCGGTATTTCCTAAACGTGGTTTCTCAGCAGTGACACATACACACTGTATACACTGCACCCACTTGGGTCCTCCTCTGCACCACACTCATGGAACTAGAGACATAGGGGCAAAGGGAACTGAAGCCAATACTGAAACTCACGCTCCTGCTTGGCTCTGGAGTCTTCTGTCCTCTGTCATAATCTACAAAAATGTGATAGGCTGACTTGCTAAATTTTAAGAAGGGTAAAATCTCATATCCTCCAAAGTTATGAATTCTTTTTAATACCACTTTTGTTCTCTGGTCCCATTCTCAATTCTCGCACTGTAAGTATATAAGCTTTCTTCTACAAAATCATGGAAAATTATCTTCAGTGGCTTTGCTAAGGCTCTGTGATTTTGATTTTTCAAAGATCAATTTAATAAACCAATAACCCAGTTGATAGATATTTGAGGCAACTATTATGAATCTGGTATGATTCAAGGGGAAAAATACATAATGTCAGAGAGAGAAAAAACTCCTTTTAAGCCAGGATTCTTGTATCTTCTCTACATTTTTTGCAGCTTTGCTCTTCCTCATAATGTTGAGATGATTACCTGTCCATTCTAGATGCCCCAAGTGCTTGCTTTACAGGAATGCTTGTAGTAGCTAAATGTAGTCACATTTCTAGTAGACTCACATGTTTCAATAAGCTCTGTAGAGTCCAAAAGCAAACATTCTTCAAAACTTCCAGGTTCATCCTAATCTTTAATTAAGAACTGTAATGTCACCTTCAGAAGAAGGTTTCCTCCTTCTATCAAGATCAGAAAATTTATAACCCATAATGCCTATTAGAGACTCTATGATTTCTATTGAGTGAAAGGACAAGTCATCATGGACTTAACGCTTTTTAATAAAACAGTATAGCCAGACATGGGCCCTCAAAACATAGACTCACTTCATTAACCCAAGACCTTTGATAGACTAATTTCTAGTTTCTAAAATTCTTAATAATGTAACTATTCAGTTTCCTCTCAGGAACAAGTGAAAAAATAGAGCTACACAATGATTTTTATGAGGGCACACTCGCTGACAAAGTGGAATTTGATTGCTTTAATGCAGACATAAAATCTTATTTGTTTTCACTGATCTTGATGGGTCACATGCTTTAAATCCCCATGAGTACAGTCCCACACCCTTGGCAAGAGGGATTTCTTTTCAAAATTATATGCTGCCCCTGGCTAGGTGATGGCTAACACTCATTTAGTGATTGAACAAATTTTTATCGAACTCTTTCTGCATGCTTAATACTGTGCCAAGCCCTGAGGGCCATAGTGGTGTACAGAACAGATTCATACCCTGTTCCCACGGAGTTCACAGTTGAATAAACTAACAATTACCAACTGTAAAATTGTAATTTGGTAAGAGCTATACATGACAAGGACGTACAATATGAAACCAAAGAGCAAGGTTATTGACAGAATTTTTGTCACGTGTCAAAGAGCTCACCTTTCAGAGGTCAGCTTTTATTAGGCATTGTTCTTTGAGAAGCTATACTGTCCTTTAAGATTGGAAACCTGGTATCTTCCCTAGTTGCATTTCTTACAATTCTTTTCTACTTTTATCCATATCCCTCCTTAACCAATTCCAGCACTCTTCTTCCTATGTAAAGTGGAATAGTATCTTCCACCTAGGGTGGTAATGTATCTGTTACAGAATAGATGCCAGATAGATTTTGGTTCCTTTTCCTCTTCCCTATGAGTGCAAGTAGGATAATGTCCAAGTGTCTTCTCTAATGTTATATGAGTCTATTTGAAGATAACACAGAAAAATGATACATTGTCAAATAAGACATATTAAGAAGTTAATGTGGCAGAGAGCTGATACATGTGAGGTCTGATTTATTTAATTATAAATCAGTAATAACTTTAATGGTTTGAAGTGACAAAATTAGAAGAAATATGGGGAAAATATTATAATGCCAGGTTTTACATAATCTGTAAAGCCTCTTCTCCTGGGTCCTGGTAATACTGGGACTTTTTTGCCTTTCATGACATGAGGAACACCATGTAGTTCATAAAATATTTTAAGATTTTGAATCAAAAGTTTTTTCTTGCTTTCCTCATCTGTATGTAACTAAGCAGGGGAAGTAAAAGAACGTGGCTACTGGAGGCACGTGGGTTCTCGTATCTGGGATGATTTAACTTGTAGTCTCAGTCACTATTTTGCCTCTTCATGCCTTAGGTTAGGAATAACCTCTTCTATATCTTGTACTTAAAACTTTCCTGGGATGCCACTATTTTCTAGAATTTCACAGCTGGATCTTAGCCAGTTTCACTGGATGTCAGTAAATGACAAAAATAAGTCTCTTACTTTTCTTGCTTGTAGCTGTGCTTCAGCTCTCTTCAGAACGGCTTTCCTCAGGCTCAAAGACCATCCGTCCTATGCACATGCCCAGTACAAAAGAGTAAGGGTGGATGAGCTCTCCAACCAGTGAGGCAGACTGCATTCTGGACTTCGGGCACGACTCACCTTTCTTTCTCTTCAAGGACTAAGGAGTATTGTGGGCGATGGTAATGAGGCTGTTCAAGGAGCCAGATGCAGTCTGAAGTCTGGAGGGTCCCTGCATGCTTAGCTATCCATGAATCTTCCCTCACTGCCTCAGTCCATGGTGATCTTCCTTCCTGCAAACTTATCAGTGTTGTCTCTTTATCTTCCTTTGTATATGATTATATCATTTGGGGATAATTTTTAATAAGCTAGCTACAGAATAAAATAAAAAGCTTTAGATTGACAATTCAAAGCCTTAAAAGTTTGATTTCAACTTACCCTTCAAATTGTGTCCACAATCTCCAATCCTCTAAATTCAAGGCCCAATAACCCTTTATTCCTCATATTGTACATCTTATTCTTAATTCCCGACCATCTACTTTCAACATGGTGCCAAAGTGCTTTTTAACAAATTATAAGCCATATCATGCCACTCCTCTGTGCAAACCCTGTTTTCTTTGCCACTCAGAAAAAAAAAAATCCATTACCTTTATTCTAGCTCATGGGGCCCTTCATGATCAGCTCCATCCTTTACCCTCTCCATGACTTCACTTTTATCTTCCCACACTCTACACCAACCACACTGGCCTTTTGTTTTTCTCAATTCACTAAATGCACTTCTTTCTCAGGTTCTTTCCATTTATTGCTGTTTGGACTGGTTTTTGTTTGTTTTTAATATCTACCTTACTCTTTATTCACTTCCTCAATTCCTTCTGGTCTCAACTCAGAATGTTGCCTGACAGAACAGTTTTCATTAACCACCCATCTAAACTACTATGCTCCACTCTGCCTCCCACCACTTACCACCTTCCAGCTCCTTGCCCTCTTTTATCTTTCTTGTGACACTTAGCACTATCTTATACAATATATATTTTGTAATTTGTGTACATGCATATTTAGCTCCTCTTTAAAGCCAAGAAGTTTGAGACCAGGAACAGTGTCTTACTCATTTTTCTATTTCCATCTCTAGCATAAAATAATATACTTGGCATATAGTTTGGCCCTGATGTAATCTTGTGGAATGATTACATAAATGAATAAATAAATGTCAAATGTTTTCTCCTCTCATTCATTTGCTTAGGCTTTTCACTCTCCATGCATGCCACTCCTTTCAACTTTCTTAGTGTGACCTTTTCTTCTAATTTTTCCATGTCCCATGTCTTCTGTATAACCTATAGTAAAATAGTATTATGCATTTTGAGCTTTCCCTTCTATGAGTTCTTACAGAAAAAGTTTTGAATGTCAAATGTATTTGGCAATTATGAAACAATATTATTTTCTTAAAAGCAAAGCCTAAAATCTTTGAAGTATTCTTTTTTTTTTTTTTTTGTATCTCCACTTTCTTCTTTGCTTCTAAAATTTGAGGATATTTTATGGAATCTGATTATTTCCACATACATTCATAAGATCTATAGTCCTAATTAGTCTTTCCCAAAATAGTACTTTAGATATTATCAGCCATGGATTATTCTTAGGCACGATGAACTTTGTGTCTGTGTGTGAACATAGCATATTCAATGTAAAATAATGAATTAATATTTGTGGTTATTCTGGTCCTTGATCAGTCTCAATGACTACAGAATTCAGACGGTCTGGAGTTTAAATAACTGAGAGGTTTTCATAGGTCTGGCCCATTTGTAATAATGATCTAGGCAACTCTATAAACCTGAATAACTTCTAAATCATTGCAGAAAGATTAAAGTTACCATATTGCCACCACTGATTTTTAAAATATTTTCTTTAAAGAGCAGTAATTTATATTTGAAAACATTAATGTAACCTCTTCCTACTCTAAATTACCATTACATTTCAGGAACTTTTCTTTGTCTTTGTTTTATTATTACCCATTTTAGTTCATATTAGTGTAAAAATCTATTGTGTTTCATAGTGAAAATTCCTTAATTGAAGGAATAAACCGTGAAGATGGAAAATAAGGAAAATAATATGCAGCTCATAGGGTAGTTATACAAACTAAATGAAAAATTTATAAAATACATTTAGCTCAAGTTCTGACATATAATAGAAATTTAATAAAAATGAGCTACTTTTAATACTCTTATTTATCATTGATGAAAGAACCTGAAAGATGTAATATAAATGGTATGCTAAATAGATATCTATAGATATCGAATGGATGGATGGAATTGATGGATAGATATAATACAGAAGCCCTCCCATGCCAGCTTTTAAAAATTCAGTATTCCTATGGAGATGCAGATAAACATGCATATGCTTTTGTTTTTGTTCATCCTAATAGGTCTTGTCTAGGTGATGCATGGCTGATGAAGATCTTGTAAAGATTGAGCAATGGACAGGGATTTATATTAATTGAGCCCTTGTGGACATGTCATATATCTTTTAATCTTCATAGTGGTTTTATTCAGTAGACCGGTTTTGTTTAGTTTTCATATATAAGTGAGGATTCTGATGGTTTAGGGACAAGAAACAAAAATTTGCCTAAGGTTTCAGGTAAGAAGAAAAGATAAGACTGTCTCTAGCACTCTTTCTACTTCATCTTAATGCCTCTCATTAAGCTCTGCCAAAGGGTGGTTTGCTTTCTTGAATCATTTTCAAACTGGTTAAGTTTTGTATGAAACACATGGTTCAAAACATAGGGCACATCTTGGTTTTCTCTGGGAGTTTGGACTAAGATAATTTACTAAGCTGTTAAGTCCTCATATTAAGATATAGTAAGTGCTATGGGGCACCTGGGTGGCTCAGACGTTAAGCGTCTGCCTTCGGCTCAGGTCATGATCTCAGGGTCCTGGGATTGAGCCCCACATCAGGCTTCCTGCTCAGTGGGAAGCCTGCTTCTCCCTCTCCCACTCCCCCTGCTTGTGTTCCCTCTCTCAATGTGTCTGTCAAATAAATAAATAAAATCTTTAAAAAAAAAGATATAGTAAGTGCTAGAGACTGGATGTTTGTATCACCCCACAATTCATAAGTTGAAATCCAAATTTCCAATGTGTCTATACTTGGAAGCGGGGTCTTTGCAAGGTGCTTAGGTCATGAGGGGGAAGTTCTCATGAATGCCATTAGTGCTCTCAAAAAGGAGTCCAGAGAGCTTCCTTGTTCTTTCTACATTCTGAGGACACACAAAAAAGATAGCATTCCATAAACCAGGAAGCAGTCCTTCATCAGACATGAAATCTGCCAATGCCTTGATTTGGGACTTCTCAGCCTCCAGAATTGTGAGAAATAAACGTATGTTGTTTAGAAGCCGCCCAGTTCATAGTATCATGTTATAGTAGCTTGAACTAAGACAGGGACGTGAAAGAATCAGGCCCATTTGTGAAAAGCCTTTGAAAATCTCAGGTAGGTAAGAGTAACTACACAGTTGACAATTCATTATAATTTGTAGTATAAATATTCAAGCAATTTGCCCCTCACTGACATATTCTGATCTTGGTATTGGTCATACTTTCACAGAGAAAAAAGATTATAATTTTTAAATGTCAAAATGACACGTAAGGTTTATTGTACTTTTTTTCTATTAACTCTATACTGTATGATTACTTTATGAGATGAAATCCAAGTGTGCTTTATAAAACCCCAAAACAAAACATCTAAATAAATTTGGTCATGACAATTTCATCATTTTTTTTTTTTTTTGACACAGAGAGAGAAATCACAAGGAGGCAGAGAGGCAGGCAGAGAGAGAGAGAGGAGGAAGCAGGCTCCCCGCTGAGCAGGGAGCCCGATGCGGGCCTCGATCCCAGGACCCTGAGATCATGACCTGAGCTGAAGGCAGAGGCTTTAACCCACTGAGCCACCCAGGCACCCTCATCATTCTTCTTAAGGGTCAGAAATAGTTTGCTATAGCTTTGACTTCACATCAACTGCTTCTAGAAACACTAACCTGACTATGGAGCTGCAAGCCTATCACACTTTTAAGTGTTAAAACATTTACTTTTGTCATAACAACAACAACAACAAAAGAATTAGATGTTAAAAAAGACAAGGCATCATTTGATCACAAGATGGCATATTGACCAGTTGAATTAACTGAAAATGATAATAAATTCTAACAATTATAATATATTCACTACATGCTGAATATTGTGATAAGAAATGATACTTCATTTAACTCTTCACAGTAAGTCTAGGAAAAAAGAACTATATGATCCATATGTGAAACACAGGATGTTGTAAGCCATTTCCATATGAGAAAACTAAGACTTAGAGGGGTCAAATACATGAGCAAGGTCATACAATGTGGGTAGGGGAGCTCTGTATCCCATGTCTAGTGCACTAAAAACCACGTTTTTAAATAACTGTGTTTCACATTAATAGGTAAGGGAAGAAGGCAACATAGTACTTATACACTAGGGCCAGGGAGGATTAGAAACCACTATTTTCAAGGATGTCAAATATTCAACGTGAACTAGACTGAAGGTAGGAGAACAATTAAAGATAACAGAACACAGATTCATTTTCTGCCAAATCTGCTATAAGTTAGTAGCTTCTTTGAGAGAATTCCCCCCTCTCTTTTTTTTCATTAAATATAACACACAGTAAAGCACATATCAAGAATGATAATATATAATGCTTGACCTTGTAGCAAATTAGTGACTTCACATTTTTTAGGATATTATAGTACAATTTGGAAGAAGATGACAAGATAATTGTATAACAAATTTTTGTTTTATTGATGGTTCTCACTGCTTCTTCCTGACCCTGTTTTGATTTGTGGGGCCCTTAGCAGTGATAGTCATAGCAGCTGGATTATGGACAGTTAGGGGCCAGATTTTCTACTTTACAATGTGAAGAGTGACCCATGCTGTACTCTCTTACTGAAATTTTGGGGACTGAAAGCAGCATTGTGGAACAAGTTAACTATTTCACAGGCATGGCATTAAAATAAATGATTCCCTTAGCTGAGTAGTAATACATTTCCTACTCATTATTATTACACTAAATGCCACAGCCCAATAGAGGATGGGTGAAATCATGATTACCTGCATTTAAAGGACGGAGAACAAGAAGCAGAAGAACATTAAAAACAAATTATGCAACCAAGCATCTGTCTTTAACCTGGGAAGGTTATTATGACTCAGATGGTATTATCTATAGTCATATAAATCTTATTCAGAGAAAAATGTACTCAAATTCCAAAAGAAAGATTTATTTTATACACAATAGTGGAACTTCAGGACCCCAAGGAAAGGGAGGATAGTGGGGGATATGAAGGAACGATGTAGCTCTCTTAAATTATTTAATTCTTGAAGGCAAGTTACTTGATGGAATCAGACATCACAAACTGAAATGTGAGGGAACCAGGCAGGAACATAAGTGGGCAAAGGCCTCCAGAGCGGTAAGGGCAGCAGACATTCAGCCTTGGCCGACAGCAGCCATGCAGAAACAGGCCTACGGCAGGCGACATTTCAATTCAATGAGAGAAACCACAAATCTATAGTTTTATATAAAAAACCAATTTGAAACAAACAAAAAGCAGAAACAGACACACAAATACAGAGAACTGATGCTTTCCGGAGGGGAGAGTCGTGGGGGATGGGCAAAATGAGGGAGTGGGAGGTACAGGCTTCCAACTATGAAATAAATAAATCACGGGGATAAAAGGCAGAGCATAGAGAATATGATCAATGATATTTTAATAGGGTTGTAAAGTGACAGATGGGAGCTATGCTTTTGGTGAGCATAGTCTAATGTAGAGAGTTGTCAAATCACTATGGTATACACCAGAAACTAATATAACATTGTGTGTCAACTATATTTTAATTTCACTTTTTAAAAAAAAGCCAATTTGAAATTTAAAGGAAGGAAGAGAGATTTATGGGCTAAATATCATGGGTCCAGATCACAAGCCTCCTCCATTGACTTCTAGGGATAATAAATACTACAAGAAGCTTCTAATCATTGGGGTTCTAATGTATCATAATACACTTATATCACAGCAGGTGAACATCTTTCCCTTTGCCTCTTCCTGAGTTTGGTAATAACATCTGTATCATAGTCAACATGGAAAGTAAAGAATATATAGAAATTGTCTCCATTTTCTGAAGACGTAGTTTTCAAAAACAAATTATTGTTTGTTCAAAATCCAAGAGTCCTAATTATTATTCCTAGTATAGCTCATTAAACTAAGACTCTGACTTATTAACAAAAATAAATATGATTTGGAGTAAAATGTATATGGCTTTCTGTGGAAGGGAAGGCATTTTATTTAAATTTATGCTTTCCTGCATAACGCTAATGAGTAGAGCTGATGGTTTCAATACAGAGCATTGTGATTAGAATCTGAAGCCACAACCAGCGCATTAGCTACCCAAGACTGCCTTTACCCAACCCACTTATTTTGTTATTATAAATCATTTAATAAATCCTGGCTTTTATTTATCTTGCTATATCTAATTAAAATTGGGACAAAAATAAAATTTGAATAAATTTTGCTTAAGAATACTTAATAGGATATATATATATATTTTTAAGATTTTCTTTATTTGAGAGAGAGTAAGCGCACAAGTGTGCGAGCAGATGGAGGGGCAGAGGGAGAGAGAGAATCTCATGCAGACTCCATGCTGCACATGGAGCTTGGGGATGGATCTCATGTACCTGAGATCATGACCCGAAACAAAATCAAGAATCAGGCGCTAACTGACTGAGCCACTCAGGTGGCTGACAGGATATTTATAAGAATTAAATGGAACAAAGAAAATCTTATTGAATGGCTGCTGATTGGATTGCTCTTCTCTCAAAAGGAGGCAACTGTATTTTAATTACCATATTAACAAAATAGTCCATGTATTTTTACCTATGGGCTTGATTCAAATCATTTAGTTTAATTTAGAAATCAGATTTTTGGAGGATATGTTTTTCTCATAGCTACTAACTATTGTGACACTAGAAAATTAATGAATTTTTACTACTATTTGTCGGGCTAATTTTGTTTTATACTGTTGAGGAATACAATCCATATTTGATATGCTGTTAATAATATAAATTTTTAAATGCCGATGACATACAATTTTTATTTAGTATGCTCTTTGTAAATAGATTGACTGTAAAACAATACTGAAACATGCTTCACAGTCACAGGATAGTAAATAATTTATTTTAATGTATACGCAGACTCTGAACCCCATAAAGAAAGGGGCCTTATTTTATTCACTGAATACTTAGCCCCTAGAACACAATAGACCATGCCTTGATTTAATGAGAGTTTAAGAACACAAGGAAGTGTGACTTCTTTTGTAGTCATCTAATCACTTTCTTTGATATGTAGATATTTTAAGAACGTCTAAAACCGAAAGGCTATTTTATCGATTATGAGTTTGTGTGTGTGTGTGTGTGTGTGTGTGTGTAGCTGCTAGATCCCTTTGTATTTAATCATAGTGCTACAGACAGTGGATACTGTTCTGAGCATTTTTATGTAACACTTGCCTATGTGACTGGTGTCATCAGAATACTGGAGCTATCCTTGATAATGATAATGATAAAAGAACTAAGAAAAAAAAGCAGTTTGTGACATTCAGAAGTTGGCCTGACACTCACAGCTATGCCCTCTTCTTCTATTAAACACAAACCATCCTACAAAATGCCATCCTCAGACAAGGTTATTCCGGGACAATAATCAAACAAGATTAAATACTATACTACTACTTAATAGTTTTGTCTAATCACAAACAAAAACGTCAGTATGCTACCCTAAATAAATGAGTGATTACTACCTGTTTACTAACTACAACTTTGTTCTCATTCTCATCTTCCCTCCCAGTAGATAATAGTTATTGAGATATATAACCATAGAATTCCTCTCCATTTCTGGCAGCATCCAATCTAGAGAGAACCATGACTTCTTTAGACCTACCTTCAATTACCTAACCGAAACCCAAATCCTATAGAGGCTCTTTTTAACACCTTCTCAGTACAACTCTCCATAGTTTCCCATGATGTGTGGTCTCTCATGCTACAGCAACTAATAAACCCAGCTTGTTCAACTACAGATATGTTCCTGGAGTTCTTTGGCTAGAAAGCATTGACAAAGATAAACAGCAGCAGCAACAATAATCCATTGTTCACTTTACTGTAGCCACAATCCACCTAACTACTTTGAATGTAACACACACACTCAGAACATTGGCTTTGCTGCTCCTTCTGCCTGGGTGATTATTAACTAGACATCTGCAATACTGCTCTCCAATTTCTTCCATATCGATAAAAACGGTTGCTGAATAATAAGCTGTTTCAACACTCAGAGGTTTAAACAGCATGATTTTATTCTCACTCATGAGTGTGTGGACGGTTTGGGAGTCAAATAAACTAGATTGCACTTGTCTGGTGATCTCGGCTTCACGCTGAAGGCCCAGCAGGATTGGGCTTCTCACTGTGGGTTGAGGTCATGTATGTACATTTATTTCATTCTGTGGCACCAGGTGAAGGGACAACAGCTACCCATAAGGAATGCTGTCAAGCCAATGGCAGAGATACAAAACAGTGTGCCTCACTGCACAAGCACATTTTATGCTTTTGTTTTTTCCATATCTGCTAACAACCCACTGTCCAAAGAAAGCTACATCACTGAGTCCGAAGTCAAGAAGCTTGGTAGTAAACTCCTATGTTAGTGGTAGTTACATGCAAAGTTATATGACAAAGGATATGGATATAAAGATGGTAAATAAATGGGACCAGTAATTCAATCTACCACAAGATCTCTCCATAAATGTCATCTTTATAGAGAGACTTTCCTTAATTATCCTGTCTAAAATTACAGCCCCTCCTCCCCCACTGCTTACTTCTATCAAGTTTTATTTTTATTTAAAGTACTTACCCAGTTTGTTCTATGTGTGTAAAGGAGTATGTTTGACAGGGTGTCTTTATTATAGGATTTGCACTTCACCTCTATTCTCACACAGATGTAAACTCCAAGGAGTATTTAGTCTGGTTTGTTTATTGCTGTATCCTCAATACTTAGAATGCCCATGGTACTGATTAATAATGAGGATACTGGGATCCGACCACCAAGAGTAGGTCCTATGAAGATAGAAACATCTATGACTCGATTCTGACTCTTCAATAGGTAGACAATCCTATTCCTTTGCTGGCCAAACTTGGAGATCATTGGGATTCTATAAAACAATATTTATCACACTAAATGTGAAATGAGATTATTGTTAAAAGATTATATCCTGAGGAATTATCATTCAGTTGAAATGTGTATTTTAAGATGGTAGGGAGAGAAAGGTTTAGTGGTATTTATTAATTAAAAGATAGTTTGTATTTTATTTAAATTGGCTATTTCCTATTCAGAAATTATCATACGGAAACAACAGAGGATTGACTTAAATCTACTAGAGGCCTGGAGTAAATATATAAACATAAATTTTCAATATAACCATCTAAGAACTTTGCTATACATAATGCTGTTTATTCTGTTGTTTTTGTTTGTTTGTTTGTTTTGGTTTTTTTCTCATAGTGTTCCACTATTTTTCTCTTCTTAATGACTATCAGGGCTATTTATTTCTGGAGATTTCATCAAAAAATAATTATGACTCACACGCTTACACACCTTGAAATGTGAACAAGCATGGTGAAATGGATGATTCATTTTTTCCCTTAAATTTGTTGAAATATTTTTCTAAATATAGTAAGGGTACAAGTCTAGCTACATTGAAGAAGTTGAGGCAATTATTTTGTAGTCAAGTTGAAAAATTATAAATTTATTATTAAACCTTTATTTAGGTTTTAAAAAGAGAACAACTAAATAAAGGTGGGAAATTTATTTTTTAAAAGCCCAATTAGGGGGCACCTGGGTGGCTCAGTTGGTTAAATGTCTGACTCTTAATTTCCGCTCAGGTCATAATCTCAGTGTCCTGGGATTTAATCCTGGGATTAAGGCCTGCATCATTTCTACACTCTGCAGGGAGTCTGCCTGGCATTCTCTCTCTCTCTTTCCCTCTGCTTCTCCCTCTCCTCATGCTTTCATTCTCTCTCTCTCTCTCTCTTTCGGATAAATAAATAAATCTTTTTAAAAAATTAGTATCAAATATGAATTCAATATATTAAAACTATTTTGGAATTGAAATTTTGCTAATACATCAGAGAAAAAACAGATACATTATTAAGCAAAAACACCTGAATGATCATAAGTGGCTCTTTTTAACTGTGTACGATGTTAAACATCCACATACTCGAAAATATATTCACATAATATAAATAAGAGATAAGTTATTATTTCCATTTTTAGATCCAGATTTCTTAGTACCAAGAAAGTTTTAAAACTGATTTTGGATTGTGTAGAAGTTATTGAAATACAAGATCAGAGTTGGAAGCGTTTTTAACAATCAATTCATTGAACAGTTTCAAAAACTCCATTACAGACTCCCTCTCAGTTGTTCATCCATCTTCTATTTGAGTACTCCAAGGATGGTGAACTCATTATTACCCAAGACACTGTATGCTAGTATATCGATAACCCCATTTATAGGAAGAGTCTTCCTATGCTATGCCCTTTGAAAGTGAGAATACATAAATTGCAAGAAATCCTCCTCTACTGCAAAAGTATATATTCAAAATCAAGACCTAGTCTCCAAAAGTTGGACCTTCAAAAGTCCTCTCAGGGCATTTAACTACAAATATTTGAAAAATTTTACTCCAGAATTTTTTTAACAATAGATTTAACCCGCTTTTTAAAACTGTAGAAACATATCCAGATGAAAAAATATATATGTTGAGAAAATTATGATCAATAAAGAGACTAAACTAGAATCTAGGATTTAAAACCACAGAGGAGGACTCTAATTCAGCTCCCATTTTAAAGAAGAATCATTATTTGGGTGTGTCTACATCTATAAGCTAAAGTATATACTGATAATTCATGAAATAGATAAATGAAGGATAATCATATTATTCATGTCATTCATTCATATAATACATAACTATTGAACATTTATTAGGTGTCAAATCCTGTGTTAGGCACTTAATAGCTCACGGATATATAAGTTTTTACAAAATCATTATGGAAGTACAGCAACAGAGACAATGATCTTACCAACCTAGCTAAAGAAACAGGTACAAAGTTGACAAAGTTGACATTTACTAATAGGCAAAGCTAATGCTTGTTTTGGCATCTCAGACTGAGAATGAGATTCACTTGTTTGTATAATAAATTGATAAAGACAGTGGTATGGAAAATGACTGCACAGCCAAGTAAAGCCCTGAGGACTGAACCATAGCACTAAGTTCTACTCAACTGAGATAATGAGAATAGACTTGAGCACTCTTGCCAAATCTGTCATTTTTGTCTACTTAAATGTAAACCAAACAAGGTCTGAAAAATGTACCTCACTGTAAGCTATAGGTACTAATCTCTGTTAAATTTTGAGGTATGAAAGGAGATGGATAGCCCATTGCTTATTGCCTTTGGCATGAATTTAGTTTGCTTAATGTGATATTATCTGTTACTTCATTGGGAGATACAAATTATCTGTTACTTCATTGGGAGATACAAATTTAGGTGGCAACTACTTATAATGGCCATCTTTTTTTTCTTTTATTGGAAATAAAAAACAGATCGGATGAGGTTCTAATAAAATTCCAGTTCCAGAAGAACCAGAAAGAAAATCTCTTGCTTGAACAATAGCTCTTTATTACTTTGAAAGAGAAAGAGATTTCAAATTTATTTGAAATAGTGATCTTGTATAATCTTTTTCCTACATGAGACTTTTCCTTTAATAATTTGTGCTATATAATGGCCATTTGAAGATTAACTGACTATGTAGAAACCATGTGTTTGGAGTCCCTGGAACTATCTGACATTAATGGTTTATTAATTGTTCTCAATACGTTGGTAGGTAATCTGTGTTAAGATAATACCCTTAGAGTCCACTACCAGAAAGAAATGAATAATTTTTTAAATGTATTGCCTCATGCGGTATCTCTTTGAATATTTCTTAGAATAGAGATACATTAATATTAGTCACCTACTTCTTTTAAGGTATTAACTACTTGTAGATAAGATAAACAAAAGCTTATTTACATAATAATGATTGCTAGACAATCAATTTTCCCATACCTTGCATTCTAGGTACCGCATTATCCATCTACCCTATATTATTTACTTAGTATTGGGGATCCAGAATAAGATGATATCCATAGGGCACCTGGGTGGCTCAGTGGGTTAAAGCCTCTGCCTTCTGCTCAGGTCATGATCTCAGGGTCCTGGGATGGAGGCCCGCATCAGGCTCCCTGCTCGGCAAGGAGCCTGCTTCCTTCTCTCTGCCTGCCTCTCTGCCTACTTGTGATCTCTCGCTCTCTCTCTGTCAAATAAATTTTTAAAAAAAGATGATATCCATAATTCTGTCCTCTGAAACTTGAAATTTTAAATTGCAATATTTTACCCAAATATCCACAACATTAGCAAACCACTGATAGTTATAAGTCAATCATTATTGTCTAGTAAGTTGGCAGAGATCAATACCTAAAATTTTGTTTAGACTAGAAGTCAAGAAACTACTCTGGCAAGTTAAGTCCAGCTTGCTTCATTTTTTTGTTAAATAAAGGTTTATTGAAATACAGACACACCCATACTTGTACTTATTGTCTATTATTTCTTTCACATACAATGGCAGAGTTGAGTTCTTGTAACAGAGAAGGTATTCCCATAAAGCCTAAATGTTTACCATCCAGTCCTATACAGGAAAATGTGTTGATCCTTGGTCAAGGTTGTTTACTATGTTTCAATACCACATTCTTATTCATCAAATCTTGTCAATCCCACCTCCTAAATAAATTAATCTCCATTTCACTCCCTCCTCTTTATCATTGCTGCTACAAACCTAATTCATGTTCTTACTATATCTACCTGAAGAAATCCAACATCTTAACTGGTCTCCAGTAGTCTCAGCATAACCAATTGGCTTTTGGTACTTGTAATGTATAGAGAAATAGATCTACCTACAAGACTTCTTTCGGACAGCTTAGGAAAATTGTCCAAATACATTAATATCTTATATAAAACTCTGTACATAACTGCTTTAAAATAACTTTACACAGTATCTTGCATTAACTCAAGGTTCTCCAGTATCCAGCCACCCTAGATTATTTTCCTTACCAGCATCTTGCTTTTGCATTTATTGCTTCCTCTACCCCAGATGCCTATCTCCTCCTTACTCGATCTGACAAGCTCTTACTCATATTTTAAGCCCCTTATTGAATGTCATATACACAGGCAAGACTTTTCTGAATACTTACGGTATAACTGGCAGTGTTTTCCAATGAACTCTAATAGTTCCTTGAATATCCTACCTCCTACCACACTGTATTATACTCATTTTTATCTGATCTTTACGTATGTTATTTTCTGTAACATTACTGTGAGCTATTCAAGGACTAGGACCATGACTTAGTCATCTTTGTATCTCTGAATACAAAGTCTTCAAGTCTTGAACAAAACTTGGCAGGCTAAATTGGCATTTGCTTAATGGATAACTGACAAAAAGTAGCATTCAGAACATCCTAAGATCATGAAAGTCTGTCAATGAGGTTATTGGTGATATTAAAATACTGTTTCGATTTAGTCTGACTCCTGTTTAATAACATCCTTGAAATTAAGAAGTCAATATATTATTTTAATATTATGAATAGGTGGTGAATATGTATTTGAATATATTCATATCTGTAGAATAATTATCTTTAATAGCCATCATAAAGACAGTGGTGACATGTACATACATTCATTTATTTACTCAACTAATTATTCACTAATTATTATATTCCAGAATCTGTACTAAACTTTGGAAATACAATGGTAAGCAAAGAAGACAGTCTCTTCCTTCATAAAGCTGATCAATTAACTAATGGGGTAGACAAACAATAAAATTAAAGAAATGTCTGTATCTTTTGACTATGGTAATGTCAGAAATGAACATTATACCATAAGAGAAGATAGGAGTTGGGGCTACTTAAGGAAGTCAGAAAGTTTCTGGGAAGCGGTAACAATTAAGTTGAGACAAGGAGATCTAGTCAGTAGCCATGACAATTGTGCTTAGTAAGACTATTCTAGGCAGAGGAAATAGATTGAATCTAGTCCCTGAGGCTTGGAAAATGTTTAGCATTTTATGAATGAAGACAGAGCTGTATGGTTACAACACAGTATAATAGGGAGGTAGAATCACATGAGGCTAAGAGCTAAAGATCTTCCAGATCATTCACACTTTTGGCAGTGAAGTTTAGATTTACACAAAATTTTTAGGACACCTTTGGCAAGCTTTAGGAAAGGCTTAATGTGACCCAAATTGTGTACCAAAAAAAAAATTGTTCTGGTTGCTCTGTGAAGATTGGATTAAAAGAGTAGCAGTTGGAACACCAATAAATTGTACATTGTCCTAACAAAGGAAAGAATTGATAGTGCTTTGGTCTAGGTTCTAGAGTATACCAGTAAGATGGAGAAATTGACCTAACTGAAAATTCTAATTCGTGATTGCCATATATGATATCTAGTATTAACTTAGTCACTTAGTCCATAACATGCGATGCCAAGATCATAACTTTGATCTCAGATAGTTCTATGAGGTTTTTCATTCCATGATTATCAAGTGTACAGAATAAGACTCATATGGATTCATATTCATCAGACACTGGGTGTGACAACATGGTTGGGTAAATGTAAAATTTTCTCTACTAAAGAGACAACTTGTCAGACATATTTACTATAAATCCATGCAATCACTCATTTAGCACAATGATTGACAACTTTTTATTAAGGGGCAGAGAGCAAATATTTTAGACTTTGTGGGCCATGCAATTTCTGTTGCAACTACTTGGCTCTGCAGTTGTAGTGCCAATGCAGCCAGAGACAATATGTAAATGAATGGGTATGGGTGTGTTTTAACAAAACTTTATCTATAAAACATGCAGGAAGTTTAATTAGGTTTTGAGACTGTCTGATTCACCATATAGATTGTTTTAGTTGAGCATATTATTACATTATACCTCACCTCATGCTCACATACATCCGGATCAAAATTAATATTTAAATATCTTAAGTAATACAGATTTTATAGTTTTTCTTATAGGGCAATGGATACCACCAAAGGAAATAAATATTTTTCATTACAATTTAAAAGAGCCATGAAAAAATAAAATAATTAATACAATAAAGAATGCTTGGAAGCCTCTTTTAGTTAGGGCTATCACAGCACACCACTTCAAGTCAGTGATAATTGAAGATATTTTAGGATTTGAATTATAAGAACAAGGTGGTCAAAGATCTAGGATAAAGAATTCCAACTCCTAATGGGCCTCCACACTTCCAAAAAAAAAATATTAGAATACCAAATGTAACCTTCTTGGGATTAAACTGACTTTGACAAGTTATAGAAACAGAAATAAGGACATTATGGCTGTGGTGCAGGTGAGGAGTTGAAACAGACGGGAGCCAGATTACAGAGAGCCTTATAACATACCTTGGGATAAACTGTATTTTCCAAAAAGAGCTACAACAAATACCATCTCACAAAACCTTCCCACGTCCCCCTCAAGAGATGGCATCCATGTCCCCTCCACGTGAATCTACACTGGTCTTTATGGCTGCCTTGAGTAACAGAGTAATGCAGAAGTAACCCTCTATGACCTTCAAATGATATAGGCTGATAGGATTTCTGCCTGTTTCTCTCTCAGCATACTCATCCTTGGGACTCAGCCATTACAGGAAGCTCAGGCCACAAGAAGAGCCATGTATGGATAAGAACTGTGCTCCTGGCTTTCAGACATGACTGAGTTCGTAGTCAAAAATCGCCACCATATTGCTGTTTTGAAGATGTATGTTTGCAACAATAGATAACTACAACATGTAGTTAGGAGTTGACCTTACTTCATACTCTCTGGCTGGAATGGGTAAAGCCCTTATTAAATCAATATGGATCTTAACGGAATGACAGAAGAAAACATCAATAAGCAATAATTGCAAATATTTGTTTGGGTAAATGAGCTCTGATGATTCTGAAGACACTAATTTTAGTTATGATTTTTTTTAAGATTTTTTATTTTTATTATTTGAGAGAGACAGATAGTGACAGAGATAGCGAGAGAGAGCACAAGCAGGGAGGAGAGGAAGAAGTAGGCTCCCGCTGAGCAGGGAGCCCAATATGGAGCTCCATCCCAGAACCCAGGATCATGACCTGAGCCGAAGGTCTCAGTTTAACTGACTGAGCCACCCAGCCACCCCTTAGCGATGACTTCTAAGTATACTTAATTTAAACATTTATCATTTCATTTTGTAATAGACTGTTTTTAGAGTAGTTTTAGGTTCACAAACTGAGCAGAAGGTAGAGCTATCTCCCATATACCTCCTGACCACACAAGTGTATAACCTTCCCATTACCAACTTCACTTCCTTAACTTAGCATTTGGAAACATTAATTCATATTTTATAAATTGGTTACTATAGAAACAAATTCCCTTAAATTATTGAATATTTCATATATTTCAAGTACATTTTTATTGAAGCATGACATACATAATAAAGCATGCACAAATAAGCATACAGCTTAACAGAATTTCACAAAGAGAAAACACCACTGAGGTCACTACCTATATGAAAAAAGAGACACTTACAGCAGTCCAGCTCTTCATCTCACTCCTAATTTCAACTGCTACCCCCCAAAATAATCACTAACCTGACCTCTAACACACAATATTTGTTTGATTTAAAATGTATGTAAATGAGATCATACATAATGTACACTTTCATGATTTTCCTCATGCTGCAGTTTATAGATATAATTTCATTAATTCTCATTACTGTACAGTATTTCACTGTATGTATTTATCAGAAATGCTATTCTTGATGGACATTAGGGCTCTTTCCATCTTTATTATTTCTAATGAGGACATACCTAGGAGTAGAGCAGCAGGGTCCAAGGCTTCAAATGCCTCTATGCTATATGTACCAAAGTTAGTAAGATTTTGCCAGAGCGCTTGTACTAATTTTACTAGTTTATATTCCCTCTGTCAGTGTGAAAGAGTTTCCATTGCTCCACATTCTCAGCAAGACTTGCAGTTGTCTATTTTCAGTTTACAAATTCTGGTGACATCATGGTATCTCATCATGCTTTTATGTGAATTTCCTGAGGACTACTGCTTTTAAGCACAATTTCATATGTTTATTGGCAATTTGGGTATTTATTTTTGTGATATATTTGTCAAGTCTGACCAGATAGTCTACTGCATTATTTCCCCTCTTCATATTGATTGTATGAATTTTATGTGTATATAAATACATAAATGTGATGTGTATACACACATACATACATATACAAATATATACATACATATTCCAACTATGTTCCTTTCCTTGCATAAAAGTATTGCAAATATTTCCCTACTATGTGTCATGATTTTTCATTTTCTTAGTAAAGTCACTTCATTAACAAATTCTTTGTTTTAAGATAATGAAATTATAATTTTTTCATGGTTAGTGACTTTTGGAGTCCAGTTTAAGAAATATTTGTCTATCTCCAGGGAATTAAAAATAATCTGCTATGCTTCCTTCTAGGAATATTTTATAATTCAATTCACAATCCATCTAAAATTGATTTTTATGTATCAATATCTATTTTTCCCATGTGTATCAAATCTGCTCCATAAATTATACAAGTAAAATAATATTTTATGTCTCCTTTTGTGCTGACATTTTAGACTCCATCTAATGTTTATGAGATTTATTCATGTTATTTATGTCATTATAATTCATTCTCTTATTTGGGTACTATTCTAGTATATGTATATACTATTATTTATTCATTCTACTTAGAAACACATTTAGGTCATTTCTTGTTATTAGCTTGTTACAAATGTTGCTTCTATGATCACTTTTTCCTTTGGTGAGCATATATATACATTTTACTGGGTACATATTTTGGAATCAAAGAGATGGGTTAGGTGTTCGGATTCAGTAGATACCGCAGGAGAATTTCTAAAATGTTTGAATAATTTTATAGTCCAAACAAAAGTGTATGAGCATTGGGGCTTCTCTAAGTCACAAAAATCACTTGGTATTTGTCCTGTCTTTAAAATTTTTGCTCTTCTAGTGATGTGTTGTGATATTTCTTACCATTTTAATTTGCATTTCCCTGTTAACTAGTTAAGGACTTTTTACACATTTACTGGCCATTTGGATAACTTCTTTTGAGATGTGTCCATTCAAGGTACTTACCCGGCTTTCTATTAAGTTATCTTCTTTTTCTTATTCACTTTTTAGATTTTTAAGTGTATTCTAGATGTAAATGCTTTGTTTGGTAGATCCTCTCACTGAATAGTTCACCTTTTTTTCCTCCCTTGGGTTGGTATGGTATACTCTTGGGGTATTAATAAAATTTCTATATTTAATGAAGTCTAAAGTTTTAGCATTTTTGTCCAATTAAAAAAAAAGGTCTTTGCTAACAACCTTTAAGTCATGGAGATACTCTCCTTGTCTTTTCTTCTAAATATTCTACATATTTATAATGAATAAAGTATACTTTTTTAAGAGCCAGAATATGTTATAATAACAAAGATTTTGTCTGAGTAATTTTTTAAAAAAGATTTTATTTATTAATTTTTGAGAGAGAGAAAGAATGTAAGCAAGGGGAGGGTCAGGCAGGGAGGGGGAGAAGCAGACTTCCCGCTGAGCAGGGAACCTGATGCAGGACTCGATCCCAGGACCTGGAGATCATGACCAGACACTTAACTGACTGAGCCACCCAGGTGCCCTGGTCTGAGTAATTTTGAAAACATACCAAATGTGTGTGTGAATCTGTACTAAACTCCCCAACTGTCTTCTTTTTACCGGTAAAATATCTTGAAGTTACCCATTTCTGCAAAGTTCTTGGAGGAGGCTATCACTCACTTTATGTTTAGTATTTCATCAAACTTTCTGATAACCTAAAAATCTATAGAAGTTAGAATGGCTAGTTGTGTAGTTGGCTTTTTATTTCTTTTTATTTATTATGCCAAGGATAAGGTAAAGATCCCAAACCATTGTCTGTATAGTGAGGAGAATTGAGAAATGAAAATTAAACATGATTCCTAAAGGTTTTGGAATTGTCTAAGTGCTGCCAAGGTGTTTCATTCTTGCTGATTAAAAATCCACTCTGAAATGTAAATGGTATCCAAGTGTGAGTTTGACAGAAATTAAAAGTATGCTCCTCTTCTAAATGACAGACGCACAAGACATTCACATACAACAGATGCCTGGTCACTCACACAAACTCCTGATCATTTTCCAACACTTCAGACTGAATGATTTTGACTGCCATTTGTTCCAGACCAAAGACTTTAAGGCCAGACACAAATGTCTTTTAAATTTCATCTGATTAATATCCCTCAACAGCATATTTGTCACTTCCAAACACTCCACATGTTGTTCTCCAAGGCAAACCTACACTCAACTGATCTGGGGAAGAAATGAGGCGTGGTAAATAAGTACTATTAGATGCTAATGTGACTGAAACTCAGTAATCCTCACTGCTGGAAATTAAACATTAAGTTCCTGAAGCAGAGACACTAAAAAAAAAGGAGGTAAAATTTTAAGTTTGGGTTCACTAAGTAAGGTGATAACACCAATGTATAGATTTGATAAGTGAATAATAAATAATATGTTAGGTCATGCAGATAGCACACAGAACAAACCCTATTTGACCCAAGTTTTCATATAATTCCTAAGACAAACAAGATCAGGTTGCTAATTTGGCAATGTTCTGAGAAAGGTAACCTCTTAGCTTTTTTCTTAGTATTTCAAGGTCTCAATTTTATCCTTCTCAGCAAAATGAGTTTTATAACATCTTAAACTCAAGAACTCTTCCAACCTTAGAAATTATTATGTTTTCTCTTTCATGAGTGATCTTTGACCTTGAAGTGAAAATGGAAGCCATTCATTCGCCTTTAAAAACCATAAAGATTCATCTTTATAAAATTCATTTTTCTCATGATGTTACTAAAATACAACTTATTTAATATCATGGGAAATGAAGGAAATAAAAATCAATCCCCTGGAATGCCTTAAGCACTTTTTCTTCTTATGCTTTCCTATTAAATACCTCCTCATTGAAGAGATAACAGTAAAGCATTTTTTCTTTTGATATTATCAGATTCTCAGGCTCTGGAGGGAAAAAAGAAATCCTCTAGACTAGCACCAGACTATAGAAATCTAATGCCAGCCACAAATGTGAGCAACTTATGTCATCTTATATTTTCTAGTGGCCACGTCAAGTAAAACAAACAGGTAAAAATTATTTAATAATATATTTTAACTAGCTTAGTATATAAAAATATTATCCTTTCAATATATAATCAATATAAAGTATTAATAAGATATTTACTTTTTTTGGATACTATTTGAAATCCAGTTATTTTTTGCTTCCAGCACATGTCAACTTGGACTAGCAACATAGTAAGTATCCAGTAGCCACATATGGCTGATGGCTATCACATCAGGCAGTATGGATACAGTTTGCAGAAATACTTGGAATAAACCTTTATTTCTATCTTTATTCCTTCTAATTGTTCTTTTGCCTTTCTTTTCTTTTTTAGTCATCAGATCATACACCAAACTGACCTTATTTTCTTTCAAACTAGTAAAACAGGCTACTGGATTTATAGGGTTTTTGTTGTTGTTGTTGTTTAAGATTTTATTTATTTATTTGTCAGAAGAGAGAGCACACACAGCAGGGGGAGCAACAGGCAGAGAGAAGCAGGCTCCCTGGTGAGCAAGGAGCCCGATGTGGGGCTCCAGCCTAGGACCCTGGGATCATGACCTAAGATGAAGACAGATGCTTAACCAACAGAGCCACCCAGGTGCCCCATGGAATTATACCGTTTTGATAGACATGAATTCCAAGATGGATATCAAATTGTTTATAATTACCAACAATTAAAGTTTTTTTGGGGGGGAGAAGATGTCAAAAAAATAAAGTTCTTTTAATAGCAATTTTTGTTTTTAATTGTTCTCCCTGGGATAAAGCTATGTCCATCACTCACAAACTATGTCAACTTTGACCAATTAATCTGACTCAGTAAATTTCAGGTTTCCATTCCTAATACGGGGAAACAATATTTTTTTCACATTAACTGTTCTAAGAATTTCATGAAGTCATACTTACATACCTAACACATGGCCTGATATATTATAAGCACTACTAGACATAGATAAACATACTTGTTTTCTAGGTATTTTTCATTATTCAACTAACACAGGTGTTTCCTTTGTAAGACTTTTCATTTATCATGAGAAGCAGAAAAAATGTAATAAGCTTCTCTAATTCTCAGACTTGACAAACAGAAATCACATTTATTCAAAGTATTCCTCTGCTCAAATAGCAAGGCTTCACTGATATTTTTAACATAACAATTCAATTCACATTCAGAAAACTAACATTTTTTCCAATTTTCTTCAAATTTTTTCACTGTTTTATACAAGAAATTCAACTACATGACAAGATTTTATGGTAACTTCTGACCCAACAACTGCTAATTCTAATGCTAAATGAAATTTCACTCTTTAATTTTTAGTAAAAGAGAAATAACTTACTTACAAATATCTGTAAGTTCACAATTAGTCAATTTCAACTACTTTGAAATGTTTTCCTGATTATGCTCCAGAAATGGGGATGTACAGTGCAATCTATCTCATTTTTATCTCATGAAGATTGTCTGCTCTCTTTATCTAATTTCACTTTCATCGTCCTTCTACCCACTCACCTAATCCGTTCTCTACACAGCACTCAGAGTCATTTTTTCAAAAATACAAATCAGATTATATCACTCATCTATCAGAGAACGCACATTACTTTCATTCAACTCTCCAGAAGTCTGCATGGACCAGACTCTGTCCTCTGAACTCACCTCTCATTAGTCACCATTACATCCATTTGTACTGAACTTCTTTCTTTCTTCTGAAATCCCATGTTTGATACACAGTTGAGACATTTGCATTTGGTTATTTCTTGTGTGTGTGTGTGGCCCGGAATATTCTTCCCTCTCTTAATTAGCATGCTACTCTTATTTCAAATGTCATCTCAGAGAATTTTCTCTGACCAAATCAACCCCAAAAAACCACCTAATTAAAATCTGAATTATCCTCTCCCCACATCCCATCATTCTCTATGCATACTATTACTGTTTTCTTTATTGCTGCTTTTGGAATCTGAAATTCTGATGCATTTGTTGACCTATTTAAGTGATTCATCTCTCTCCCTGTTCAATTTGAATATAAATCCTTGAGGGGAAAGACCACATCTATCCCATTCATGACTGATTCTCCATACCTATGAGATTTGGCTGAGCAATTAATAAAACTCCTACAGGAGAACTGTGATAATTCTGGTTGGTCTCATTTTCAGACATTGTAATGGGTCACATTCCAGGGATTGAAGATTTTCAAGGCAATGGAAGACCTGGCAAAGATGGAAATAGTAGTAGCCACATCCTGCTCTTGCTTCCTTGTGGCCTGAGGAATAAGAACCCTAGGACTCCAGCAGTCTGGGACACCACTTTACCTCAGGAAATGCTCTCTTCTTCCCTCTCTCAAGGGTGTCTGCTGGCATGGGACTACTTGCCCCTAAATGAGAACTGAGTTATAAAAGGAAGGAGTGGACTAAAATATAGTGGGAGAAAGACAGGTATAGATGTAGACTTTAGACAAGTGAACCTGAACAAATTGTGTAATCCTCAGAGTTTGGATTTCCTTGCCTATAACATAAAGGTAATAGTCATCTTTGCCTCATAGTGTCACTGAAATGATTAAGTAACACAGTCCATGTGACGTTTCCATCACTCATTAGCAGTCTGTCAGAGGCAAATATTTTACCTTGCTTAATATTTTTCTGACTCCTTTTGGTCAGATTTTAGTAGATGTGACCTGAAAACTTTGTCTCAATGGATTTGGGTAGTGGAAGAAGGGAAATGCGGCAATAGAATCATCTGTACAATCTAGGTTACCTTAAACCAACAAATCCCCAGTTGCAAATGTAAAGCAGATTTTTCTTTGCCTCTTTTTTTTTTTTTTTTGCATAATTCTCTTTTAGGTCTTTGTATAGAGGAGCAATGACTTAAACCAGAGTAGAATTTGGATATTCCACAGTTCCCTTCCAAAACCAGATTATAGTCTATTAACACTGCATTAATATGATAATGTCTAATAGATATTTCTTTATGGAAGATCAGTAAAACAAATGCATGCCATTAAATTTATATGTATAAGTACATATAAATATGTTTTTGGCATACATAAGCAAAAGGCAGAGAGAGCAGATCTCTGGAGAAGAGCAAAGTAAAAAGTAACTTCCTTAAAAAATGTAGAAAATTACAAATTTAGGTGCTACTGCAGGAGAATTACATGACTCAAAATATTTCCCAAGTACAGGAACAAATCATTCAGTCTTTAGAATACCTCTCCCCAAAAGCAAAAACATTTTTAATTATTGGCAGCTCTTCAGATGTGGCTTGGAAAGTAAGAAGATGCCATATTAGTTTATCATTTTGTAACAGGCAATATGGTAAAAACCTCTCTGGGGCTAGAGTCTCTATTTGTCCTTTTTCTTTTTCCTAAATTCATTCTCCAAAGACATTTACAGGGTGAGAGCTACAGAGCCAAGGGACAGATTAGCTAAAGGTTTATATACAAAACTCTTTCTCCCTTTGTGTATGTAAATTGAGGGAGAGAACTAATCATTCAAGCAGTCATTTCAATCCTAAGAAAGAAAGAATGGGTTAGAAGTATAAACAATGATTAATGAGAATGCTATCAGCCAAGAAAGTAAAGGTTCCATTTTAATATGTAAGTGCTGGAAACTTACAAAATAAAAGTATATCTATTTTAAAAAGACATTTTGTTAGTGCACATGAAGTTGCTATAATTCTTAAAAGTGGACCCAAAATACCCTGCTCCATAGCTGTGCATTCAGGACACAGATAATAGTTTGCAGAATATTTACTAAAATTGTATTTCAGGAAAATGACACATTATAAGTTATTTTCTTTGTTTCTATTATTAAAAACAGTTAAGGTGATTACCTTTCAACTGTCCTTTAACATTCCAAGCCAGTGTTAAGGCATTCCACAGACTTAACTAACTATAGACTCTGCAATGATGGAGCCAAGGACAAAGCACTCCATCTGTATTCTGTTGAAGTTCTTAAGGTCTCTACTATTGAACTAATCATCAATTCATACCTTTCCATTAATTTAAACCCAAACCACCACTAGAATGTGTTGATTAATATAAAATTTTGTAATTCTCTCCAGAGGAACTTTGAGCTGTGGCAATGCAGTACAGTAGTTGAGCACATGGGACTTCAGCTCACACAAACTCTAGACCTGGATAATCACAGCTCTGCTGCAAAACAGCTGTGTCGTCTTGCTCAGGATAGTTAAAGTTATCAGTTACTTAAACAAAAAGTAGGGAGGGCACCTGGGTGGCTCAGTGGGTTAAAGCCTCTGCCTTCGGCTCAGGTCATGATCTCAGGGTCCTGGGATCGAGGCCCGCATCGGGCTCCCTGCTCAGCAGGGAGCCTGCTTCTCTCTCTCTCTCTCCGCCTGCCTCTCTGCCTACCTGTGATCTGATCTCTCTCTCTCTGTCAAATAAATAAATAAAATCTTAAAACACACACACACACACAAAAAGTAGGGATAAAAATGGAAACTAACTGAAAGTAGTTCTAAGGTTTTAAGAGATATGTACTTGAGATATTGAGAACTACTGAGCATACAGAGAGAAACCCATCACCAGGCTCACCCATCTCCCCACCTCCTCCCTTCTAAAACCCTCAGTTTGCTTCCCAAAGTCCATAGTCTCTCATGGTTGGATTCCCCTTCTGATTTGCCCCCCTTCCATTTTCTCTTCCTTCCCCTAATGTCCTCCATGCTACTCCTTATGTTCCACATATATGTGAAACCATATGAAAATTGTCTTTCTCAGCTTGACTTATTTCACTTAGCATAATCCCCTCCAGTTCCATCCATGTGGATGTAAATGGTGGGTATTCATCCTTTCTGATGGCTGAGTAATAGTCCATTGTATATATGAACCACATCTTCCTCATCCATTCATCTGTTAAAGGGCATCTCAGCTCCTTCCACAGTTTGGCTGTTGTGGACATTGCTGCCATGAACATTGGGGTGCATGTGACCCTTCTTTTCACTACATCTGTATCTTTGGGGTAAATACCCAGTAGTGCAATTTCTAGGTCATAGGGTAACTCTATTTTTAACTTCAAATCAAAACCACATCGAGATACCACATTACACCAGTTAGAATGCCAAAAATTAACAAGGCAGGAAACAGCAAATGTTCACAAGCATGTGGAGAAAGGGGAAGCCTCTCACATTGTTGGTGGGAATGCAAGCTGGTGCAGCCACTTTGGAAAACAGTATGGAGATTCCTTTAAATGTTAAAAATAGATTTTCAATTTTAAATTACTATAAAAGGTACTTCTATTAACATATTTGTGTATGCCTTTTGGTGAATCTCTGCATACACTTCTGTCAGGTATATAGTTAAAAATGGAATTGCTGGATCATAGGGTATGTCTATGTTAAGCATGGGTAGATACTTCAGAAACGTTTTCCCAAGTGATTGTACCAATTGGTTGTACCTATTTATACTTCCACCAACAGAGTAGGGAAGTTCTAGTTGCTCCACATACTCACCAATATGTAGTATCAGCAACCTTTTCCATTTTAGATGTTCTCCTAAGTATAACTGATGTACAGTAATGTCATATATTAAAAGTACACTTTGATGTATTTTGACATATATACATAAATGTAACTGTCACAATGGAGACAAAGAACATCATCTCCCCTATATCTCCTTGTGTTCCTTGGTAACCCATTCCTACCTTTCTATTTACTCCTGCCCCCAACACCACACCAAATATCGATCTGCATCCTGTCACTACAGATTAGTTTGCATTCAAAAATATTTACACACATGGAGTCAGACAGTATGAACCCTATTCTATCTGGCTTCTTTCACTCAACATCATTGTTTTGAGTTTTATTCATGTTATCATGGGTATCAATCATTCATTCCCTGTTATTGATGACTAGGATAAGCCACACTTTCTTCACCAATTTACCTACTGATGGATATAGGACTTGTTTCTAAAGTTTAGCTACACAGCTGCCATGAATATTTACATACAAGTTATTGTGTGAGCATATGCTTTCATTCTGCTAAGGTAATTCAAAGGAGTTTTTCCAAACAACTTTTTCCAAAGTTGTTTACCATTTTACACCCCTAGTAACAATACACAAGAATGTCAATGACTCGGGCGCCTGGGTGGCTCAGTTGGTTAAGTGACTGCCTTCAGCTCAAGTCATGATCCTGGAGTCCCAGGATCGAATCCCACATCGGGCTCCCAGCTCCATGGGGAGTCAGCTTCTCCCTCTGACTTTCTCCCCTCTCATGCTATCTCTCACTCTCTCTCAAATAAATAAATAAAATCTAAAAAAAAAAAAAAAAAAAA